>JAWNNM010000051.1:7800000-8010000 GCA_035044965.1 Lordiphosa andalusiaca | reverse complement strand
TTTCTACTTAAGTTAAGCTTTTTATTTCTTTTTCCCTGAGCTCCATAATGTTATATATAAAATAAGGGACGAAGGGGGACGCCTATGGTAAATTAGAATATGAAGAGTGTTACTCTAGTAAAAGTATTACTCAAAAAACTCTGAAACATTGCAGTATTACGACTATGAAGCTACATTAGCACGTCTAAGGTTTTTTATATCGATTCAAGCCTTCAAAATTCTGCAAAAGATTTTACCAGAAGTAAAGACTTAGGTTTGAGGTTAGAGTAAAAACTAGCACAACTTTATATTCCTATTATTAGAGTCCAAAAATATCCATATAAGAAAGCTACATTAACAAACAGCACAGCTTTTGTAACTAGTGATTGAAAGCTTTTGTGTTTTCAATGGAAACGTCTTCAGACATTGTATTTATAAGTTTGCCACTGATTTTTTTTTTAAATTCTACTAAGTTTGTTGAAAATCGGCCATTTATATGGTGAAGCTCCTATACAAAAGATCTACATCTGAAAATTAGTCTTAATAGGGAAAATCTTTTGTGTTTTTGTGGGTATAGTCTGGAAATATGGTATTTCCCTTTTAAATATGATATTTTTAGTTTATTAAAATCGTCCTGGCTTTATTATTACTGGTGAAGTGAAGTATAATACCGTCTTATATATATCTGAGAACGTAGAAAGGGTCATTATATGTGAAAGATTAAAGTCGGTCTACAAATAGCTCAGATCAGAAAGAAGTATAATGTAGGATATAAATTAAGAGCAAAAGTAATACGGGCTAACGTGAATTGGTCAAGAATTTATCTCTGCATAAAACAAATAGAGTATGCTCCTCTTAAAGAACTGAAAAGAAAGTTAAGGTAGATGATAAAATACAGGTTGTCGTAGGTAGGAGAAAAGATAACGACTTATCGGTCGTTAGGTCAGAAAATTTGATATAAGTTAAGAAAAGATATTGTATTCAACTAGATGTTTCCCAACAGATGTATCAAAACGAGCACCTGCAAAGGTAGTAAAACTTCAAAAGGAATGATAGGAGATCGGTATTACCATAAAAGTATCCAATCAAATCGTCGGGGTCACCATTTCTATTTAGGATTATTAAAGAATTTGGAGCGCTGATTTCTTGAATGATATGAAATGAACTTAACCTAACTCAAATTACTTAAAATAGAATTGACTGTCTGAATCTGTATTATGGCCCATCTGATTTGAAGATAATTTTATTCAAATACTGGAGTAGACTGTATTACTGTATGACTCTTCCCAGAATTCAATCCATCCCCATGCTCAATGTCAGGGCTTTAGTTTAACCTCTTCTTTTTTTTTTGAACTAAATCAAACTTGGTTCGATTTGTAAATCAATTTTTCTTTTCCCTTCCCATTCCCATCAGTATTATCACCAGCCCTCAATACGGTGCCGATGGTCTAGTGGTGGGTCATGCCCAAGGCTTTGGCACTGCCGCACCTGGCTCTCTGGGTCCCAACGGTCCACCACGTTCACCACAAATGGAGCCTGTCGACTTTAGCGGACCGCCTCGGCCCTTGGGTTTCGGTTTGGTGGGTCACATAAGCGGGCCGCGTCCCTACAGTCGCGAGTCGACGCCCGATAGCGGTGGTTCGCACTACATTGAGACATATCGGGATCCCAGTGGTAAGTGTACAGCAGAATGCATACAGGATTACAGAACAAAATCGATTAAGTTGCAATTGCGCTGCAGGCTATTCACCGCATCCCGGCTATGGTATGGTGGTGCAATCCGATTATCCACCGGCTGGCTATCATGGCTATGGACCAGCAGCCTATCAATGTAGCAATCCGTATGCCACGGCCGTGGGACCAGGTGGCTATCCAACGCCCGTATCTGGTGGTTATTCACCCAGTCCGGCTACCTGCTATTCGATGCCACCGCCACAGCATATACCGCAGCATGACAAAACCAAGGACGGGTGAGTGTCCACAGATTCTCAGTGTAGAATGGCATAACTTTAATATTTATGATGACGGCCATGTGGTCGCAAGGCGGTCATAAAAGCAGCCCCAGACGAGGTCAATCCTCCCTCCTCCCTTTCGCCAGCTGTCTTAAGCTTTGCACATTTAATGAAACTTTAAAAACGAAAACTTTTGAGGTCTGTCTTCTTATCTATCGGCGACCATTTGGCCTCATTCTTAAGTCGTTGTCAGCCAACTAATCCAACTCTCACCCTCTCTCCACAGTTTGACAGGTTGTTCGCGTTCGGACCGCAATCATCTGCAGTCACATTCACAGGAACTGAAATGTCCTACCCCCGGTTGCGATGGCTCTGGCCATGTCACTGGCAACTATTCCTCACATCGCAGCCTCTCCGGCTGTCCGCGAGCCAATAAGCCCAAAAGTAAGCCTCGTGATGGTCAAGATTCAGAGCCTTTGCGTTGTCCCATACCCGGTTGCGATGGTTCGGGTCACTCCACGGGCAAATTTCTGTCACACAGAAGGTAAGTTAACACGCCGTAACAATTGGGTTTGGCACAACTCTCTCACCATCACAATTGCAGTGCATCGGGATGTCCCATAGCCAATCGTAATAAAATGCGCGTACTGGAGGCTGGCGGCACGGTGGAGCAACATAAGGCCGCTGTGGCTGCAGCCACTGCCATGAAATTCGATGGTAAGTGTTACTGCCACAGATCCAAAGCACAGCTGCTTATAGTTTGTGTCCAACTTTGTATTTTACTTTGCTTTCAGCCTGCACCACGGTGGGAAGTCAGGGTATCAAAAAGCCTAAATTTGATGAAGTCACCATGGTGTATCCCAAGGGTTATACAGGTAAGTTGTCAATGAAACTAAACTAAATGTATACCTATCTTTCTCTTGTGTGTTTTCTGTTATGAACTGGGCCAAGTTGTTATTAGACTCCCCATTTTGAAAACCGGGGGGAGTGTAATAACAGTGTCATAAAGTTTGCAACATAAAGTAGAAGAAATACCCTTAATTACAGGGGTGTAACATAGTGCTAGGCTAGATCTGTCCGTGAGTCTGTGGAATCAAAGTGCAAGGCAGGGAAGTATTTGTGTGGAAAAAAGTTTGTAAGGAAAATGTAGCATGCAAACGTTGGGGTCACCACTTTTATTTAGCTTTATTTTCAGATTACGGGCTTAGGTATTTCAATTGCGACTTCTGGCTGAGTTCTAGAAGAATGATCTTAGTTCAACTTCCAGTTTATAAGGATATACAATAAGAGTGGCAAACTAGAAACGTTGGGGTCACCATTCACATTTAGCCTAATTTAAGGTTTAGGCGCAAAAGTTTCTTAAATGAAATTTAGGACTGAATTCAAACGAATTGATATTAGCTTCAGGCTACTTAAATGAAATTTTGGAATGACTTTAAGAGGAAAAAACGTAGATACTAGAAAATTTGCGAACAAAACGTCGGGGTCACCATTCTAATTTAGCTTTATTCAAGGTCCAAATAAGTATATTTTCTAGCTCCATTCGAGGCCTTTTGGACAAGTCTCTTAGTTTTTCCACAGCTCAACTTTAAATTGATAAGGCTATACAAAAAAGGAATCATATCATAAAGTTGGGGTCACCATTCTTATTCAGCTTCATTTTAGGCTTAAATGCGAAAATATCTTAAACTAAATTTCAGACGGAATTCAAATTTATTTAGCAATATTATGGGATTATAGAATGTGCGACTGACTTCAAAAGGTATGATCTTAGAAGAGCTATATAAAATACTAACTAAACAAAACGTCGGGGTCACCATGTCCATTTAGCTTTATTCAGGGTCTGAAACTTGATATTTTCTAGCTCCGTTCATTACCTTTACGCAGATTTTTTAGATTTATCATAGCTCAACTTCCAATTTATACGGGTATACAACCAAAATATCGAGTCATAACGTCGGGGTCACCATTTTTAGTTAGCTTTAGGCCCGAAATTGCATATTTTAGTTAAGGAGAAAGGCTTGTGTTTCTCTTTTTATTCCAATTTGATGGAAAATACCAGAGGAGTATACAATTAAAACGTCGGGGTCACCATTTTTTAGCTTAGTTTTAGGCCTAAAAGCTTACATTTATGTCAAGCTCCAAAATTTCAGAAAAAAAACCAAACCAAAAAGATTTCAGAGCGCCAAATCGTATGAGAACTCATAATTTCAGCACGAAAAACGACGTTTAACTAAGGAAACGATGCCATATACACCTGTTTATTGTAGCTCCTATAGCTTTACTTACAGAAACTCATAATTTTAGAAGAAAGAACTATTTTCAGCTTTACTACATGATTATTAGGTATGGGAAATAACGCAAATCTTAAGAAAAAGCTAAGCTAATCAAATCATATTCTAGGAGAAAACTAACCAAACGTCGGGGTCACCACATCAACACAGTTTCATAAAAACGCAGCTTTGAGCTCAACTCAACTCTTTAACCTAAAACTAGTCAATTGTAGGTGTCACCTGTAAATCATATCATATTCTAGGAGAAAACTAACCAAACGTCGGGGTCACCACATTAACACAGTTTCATAAAAACGCAGCTTTGAGCTCAACTCAACTCCTTAACCTAAAACCAGTCAAGTGTAGGTGTCACCTGTAAATCTATGATCCGTTGTTATTCATTCCTTTATACGTTAGCCATCAAGGTCCTAAGTTTAGAACTAAATCCGTATATTTATGCTTATCCTGACCCTTAAATAGCCAATCGTCGGGGTCACCATTTAAGCTTAGCTGCATTTTAGGCTTGGAAATTCATACTGAATTCTTGATTATATTGCACAGATAACTAATAACTTTAACCTAGCCAAATTTAGCTTCAATTTCCATCTTCTTCTTGTTGTTGCTTACTTATGGTATTGTACATTTTCGGTTGGAATTTTGTGTGCGTGTGCTAACGTCTAAAAAAAAGAAAAATTATTAAAAAGAAAAGAAAACAAAGAATACTAAAAAAATTTTTGGTTTTGCTTCTTCAGTTTAACCCATTTCGGTGGCTCCCAACCCGAACCCGGTACATAACATGAACCAATCCAAACATATAGAAAACTAACATTGATTGATGAGTGTAATGTTAATTGTTAATGAGCAAACCAAATTACTCTCCTAGTTTTCAAACAAATTCTAATTTAATTCTATGTTCCTTCTTTTTGTTTCGTTTCATGTGTTTTGGGTTGGCGTTTTCGTTTTAGATTACGCGACGTTTTGTATCGGTGCCGAATATCTACTGTAAATACCAAAAGAAACAAGAAACAAAAATATAAAATAAAAAATAAAAACAAACACAAAAGCAAAATCAAATAAACCAAATAAGAAACCAAAGTTACACAAAAACAGAGAAGAGAAGGTAAGCCCCCGGCCAAGTGATCACCCAACAACAGCCACTCACTCACTGACTCACTCACACCCCCCCCCCGCCCCTTCAAATAAATAAAACCAAAAAAAAAAAACAAAAGTGCTAGCACACGCGCACAAAAACCTGAGCCATAAGATCGTTAAAGAGCCAGCCACTATCCACTACCCACCCCCCAAATCTCTTTCCTTCCTGCTACTAGGCAGCAGCAGCGGTTTGGACATAGTCATGGGCGTCAGCAGCAGCAGCAACAGCAGCGTCAGCAACGAGAAGTCCTCCGTCAGCGTATCCAATGCGACAGCCATTGGCCCCACAGATGATCTCAATACATTGGAGGCCGAAATCTCGGAACTGCAACGTGAGAATGCACGCGTCGAATCGCAAATGCTGCGTCTCAAATCCGATATCAATGCCATGGAGTCACAGCTGAGCACCAGCGATCGGGTACGTAGGCTCAGGTTCGTTGACGGCAACAAATTATGAGTAAAAAAGAAAAAAAGAAAAGAAAAACCAAAACAAACTAGTTTTAAGCACACTGTGATCGAAATTCCGTAAGCGACTTCAAATATCTCCCGTCCCAGACTTCTACCCATACTCAGGTCGATATTTGCTTCTTTTTTTTTTTGGTTAGGAAATAGAAAACCAACTGCTAAGAATCAGTAAGCGGTCTTATCAGCGGTTCGGTCTGAAAGCTTCGATTCTTGAATATGTACCTTGAAAGCGTACAAGTCATACAATCAATCCTTTCTATCTATGTAATTCTGCAAGGACTATGTCATCATTTTACAATATGACTTTTGAGGCTACATTTCATCCTTTCTCGAAGTCGAAACACGTATTTGAAAATGGTTTTCCGATTTCTAAGATTTGGTTTTACAACTTCAAGAAGGAATGAAATGCAGCCCCAAAAGACAAGTAAACTATGCATCCCAGAACCATATACCCTACAGTTATTAACTGGATGCAGCTTTTTTAGCTAAATTTTTACGTTATTAAAGGAAATGAAAGTACTTTATTTGTTAAACCTTACTTTTGCCTCAAAATGATAAGGTCCAGTTGTGGTTCATAGATTCATAGAGTGGTTCAAGAATCACAAAAAACCTGCATCGAACCGGTTCGCAAGCTGTTCCTTAAAAGAATCCTTTTGCAGCGATTCGACTATGGTTTTATTTTGATTTCTCGGACCGGATCGGGAACCTATTCTATACCAAACCAAACAAAATTCGGACAAACCTTTTTGGTTCGAACCTACGAAAAAAACCTACACTCACAAGATATTTCTTTCATAATATTGGGAAATAATAAGCCTTAAATGCATTTATAAGCTATAATTGAAGTATGTAGGTATCAAAAGTGAACAATAAAGTAAAGAATTAGGCAGCAAATTGTAGGTTCTTCTTAGCCTAAAGTCTAGTACCATTTTCCATAACACCATAATAAAATAAATATACTATTATTATCTGCTGGCTTGTTTTGGTTAGAGTACTTCAGCAAGTTCGCTGTTTTTCCAGGCTTAACAGTACCGAAAACTATTCAGGCCATGTTGGTTCTGAACTGTTTTCGTTTTAAGGCACAATCCTGTATTTCTTTTTTAATATTTTGTGTATGAACTTTGGTTTACACTACAAAAAAAAACACTTCTGGTACCGAATAAGCAAAAGTTCTTACTTAAACTGGCATAATATCTTAACGTAGTTCGAACGTTGTACCCATAGAAAAATAGAACATACAAAAATCAATACCAAATGTTGTTTAACATATCAAATAGTTAAGAAAAACTAAATATAAAAGCTTCGACGGGGACTAGAACATCTCCCATGACAACTTCTATTGCCTATTATAGCCCATTGCTTTCCGTGTGCTTAGGTGAACTATGTACTAAGATTTTTCGTCTGGTTCAATTCTAGACTGTGTTTTGTCGTACTGTCACGCGTGACGTCGATAGTTGTCTGCGTTGAGATGTCGACTACGTATGCGCAGTCGATTCAGAGAAAGGGGGGAAGGTCAATTAGAAAAATCCATAAGAAAAGTAAGGAGTAAATTTTGTCCCCATTAAAATGTTAAAAGAGTTTTAAGTAATTATTTACCTTGACCTTAAGACTTAAAGGTCTGAAGACCTTAGGAATTTTATGTGCTATAATTGAGGAATCCATGGCCTTTTTTAGTGAATATTTCCTCACTTTTTAGGCATTTTTTTAGGCTTTTTAGGCAACTTATTGATTTGGTAGCATAAATTTGTTAACAATACAAAACATATTCCAAATTTCTTCAGCAAATAATATTATTATTGATTTAATTTTGCAAAAATTTCGCATCGTCATCTTATGAAATCTATCTTAAACTATGAAAGATATGAAAATGAAGCATTTAATAAGCTGCGAGTAACTAAAATCAGCTTATTTCTCGCTCTCTCTTTTCAATGTTTGTGGCTAAGCCGAAACAACCACAAGTTTGTATGAGTGATTGACGACCGTGATCTGCAAAATAGTTTTCTTTATATATATATATATCAGTTTTGCCTTAAGCTGATACAGTTCAACTTTGGTTCAGAAAAGAACCTTGGGCTCTCGCTCGCTCTCTCTCTCCCTTTCTTCAAAGTATGTGGCTAAGTCGAAACCACAGCAAGTTTGCCTAAGTGGTTGACGACAAAGGATATTGAGTGTGAAAATTGCTGTTCTTTATTTATTATTTATCTGCTCTGCCATAAACTAATACAGTTCCATTTTGGTTCAGGAAAGAACCTTGGATTGTTGAAGTTAACAAACTGCTCTGCGAGCTGAACCTAAGAGTTTAGGAAGGGCTCGAAACTCCAAGCCAAACCTTTTGCAGAATGTTGAAGCTGTGGGACCAACATTTAACGAAAAGGCTCTACAAAAACAATCAGTTTTGGTACACTCTTTGTCCATTGAGTCAAGTTGGCTTACATAGAACCGCCAGCTCCTCTGGTCTTGATAGATTCGAAACTGCTTCTCAGCCTCAAACTGGTTGAGACATAAGAGTTGCCAAATCGAACTGATTTTGTAAGTTTCTTCAACGCAATTAATTTCCAACTACAAATTATGGCTTACCCACAAAAACAAAACAATCAAACGAAATGCTACTGAACTGCTTGGTATATATATATATATAATATATAGATTTTTGCTAAAAACTAGACTAAGGCCAGCGAAAGTTTTTGTGTTTTGTTTTTTATATATATATACAAATATATGTATATTTATATCCCAGACACCTGACTTGAAGACAGTTTTTAGTTTTCAAGGACGTCGCCGTCTCATGAGCGGCAGGCACAAAAGTTTTCACCAAGAAAGAAAACTCCAACTTCCGTTTTCACTTTGGGGGAAATGCACTTCAAAATGGCGCATGTAACAGCAGCCAATCCTTGGCGTTGCATCGTTGCATTGAGCAGCGAATCAGAAAGCGACCACCCCTAAAAAGAGCAGTGTATGTGTGTGTGTGTGTGTAGGTACCCCCACCCTGTGTGTGTGTGTGTGTGTGTGTGTGTGTGTTGTCTGGTCATGCGCAGGCTGAGCAGGCCAGCAAATGACAGCAGGCCTGTCGATTTGCTCCTAAAAAAGGAGGACAACAAAAAAAAAAGAAAGAAGTGAAACAGAGCTTTTCCCTTCGGAACGTTTAGGTTACGGAGAAAACTGTGCTACGTTTTTTCTGTTCTCACATAAAAAAGCAGCACCCTTTTGAAGCGCCGTCTCTCTCTCTCTCTCTCTCTAGCTTGCTCTCTGTCTCTCTCTCCGTCGGAGTTCGTGTGTTTCGTTCGTTCGTTACATTCGAGCTGTACAAGTGGGTGGGAGGGGAGGTGGCTGAAGGCGTAGCCCTCCCATTGGAATTTCATATGTACCTTTACATGCATACATGCACATATGTACTCCGTACGCTCCCCCGCTCTAACTCATACCTCTGTTTCCTATAGGAGGCCTCACCACTAAGTGGTCATCAAGTGACACCTCATCATCAGCAACAGCAACAGCAGCAGCAGCAACAGCAGCAGCAGCAACAACAGCAACAGCAACAACAGCGCCTGTCCCTGGCCTCACCCAGTGCTGGCGGTGGCCAATCACCTTTTGCCAGTGTTTCCTCCACCACCGCCGCCCTGACCAGCGATATACATCATTCCCATTCGCATGTACAATCCGAGGGTCTAACGCCAAATGCCAATTTGAACAACTACTATGAAAGCTTACGTAACAATGTCATCACACTGCTGGAGCATGTACGTCTGCCCCCACCACCGCCGCCAGCAGCGCCGCCGCCATCATCATTACCGCCAACATCAGCCACCGGGCCACCGTCATCCACCATTGACAGCGGTCAACTGTCAATAGAGCTGGGCAGTACCGCCTATTCCAATTTGCTGCCACCGCCGCCGCCACCGCCAGCGCCTTCATTGACCGCTAGCAGCAGCACCGCGAGCACCTCCCTGTACGGCCCGCAGGGCAGTACAGCTGCTGCACCGCCACCACCGCCACCACATCATCATGCCTACCATCATCATCATACCGTACATCATCCCAGCAGCAGTTACGCCCATGCCCCCCACCATCATCCACACCACAGCCATCCGCATGCACATCCCCATGAGCATTTCGATTCCTACATCTCCAAACTGCAATCGCTGTGCGTACCGCCCGATGTGTATGCCCTGCCCGATGATGGCGGCCGACCCGTTTACAACTCGGTCAAGCCGAGCATGCATCAGGATTATGGCAAACTGATGCCCACACCCATTTAAATATTAATGTTATCCCGTCCAGGGTTGTGTATATAGCTAAAACAAAAAAAAAAGACAAAAAAAAATAGTTGGATATGCATAGGACAAGGCGTAAGTTATACATTAAGCCAGTTTTTGGGAGGGGGGACCAGTTCACTTGACCGGCGATTGAGGATTAGTCCCACTTCTAAAGTAAAAGGATCTTTTCCCTTCTTGTTTGGATCATCAGCTGCTGGTAAGCAATGCAAAGCAAAATTAATGTTTTACATCTTGTTTTTATTTCATTATGTTTCAATCAAAATCAATCCACACCGCTAAACACTTTATCGTAATTTCAATATCGTATATTCAACTGATGATTTGATATCAAAATAAATATCCCATTTTTTATATTATCAAGCAAACGTATCATATTCAGGTTTAACTTCGATTTTTTGGTATATATTTTGATACATTTCCAAGCAATATTTAAAGTAACATGTTGAAGTTCAAGTAGAAACAAACCTGAGTTTGCTATGCAAGTAAATAAGTTAATATATTATGAAACCAGAGCTCGTAGAATACGGTCAACCAATTCTTCTCAGCTGCCTGCTTACTGAAATGACAGGTACAAACAAAGCAGACTCACTTACTCTCTCAACAGAACACTTGGTTTTAGTTTCTCTTGTATGTTCTGTTTCATTAATACCGGTGATAAAAACACAAGGGTTGAAGGGTTATACTTATGAGTAACTGAGTAGATATTGCTTTAACAGCACAATAGCACGCATACACACTCGCAGTTTACTGAGGTTAACATGTGAGCGTGAAAAAATGCATTGAAGAAAGTCAGAGGCGGAATATGGTTTCTGTTCCATGTTTTCAGGGTCCTAGGCTATATTTCTTCTGGGAATGTAACCAAAAATTTCATGTTAAGAATTTTTTTTTAATTTTTAAAGTGACTTATTTTGACTTATTGAAGATTTTTTTTTCGAAATTTTGAGAAAAAAAACTTTTTCTCGACCTTTTTATTATCATAACGAGAAAGCTAAGCTAACTTAGTCTGTGCCGAAGTTTTTATACCCACTTGCAAGCTTGCTTAAACATTTGCAAAAATAGTCTTTTTCCCACAACGACGCATTTTCCGAACGATCGTTCGTATGGGAGCTATATGATATAGTCATCCGATTTGGACAAAAATTTGTAGACTAGTGTGAAAGCATGACAAACTAACAAATATAAAATTTCGGGATGACACCATTAAAATCAAAAAAGTTTTTCTAACTGAGACTGTTTTTCAGACCTATCTTTTGTATGGCAGCTATACCGTATAGTTGTCCGATTTTCACCAAACTTGGTAGAATTATAAAAAAGCATAGAAAACTCATGAATACAAAGTTTGGAGACGTTTTCATGGAAAAGAAAAAAGTTTTTCATACTAAAACAAGTTTTTTAACCGATTCTTCCGAAGGGAGCTATAAGATATAGTCATCTGATAAGGTCGGTTCCGATAAATTAGTAGCGTGCATGCAAAAAGAAGACTCTGTGCAAAATTTCAGCTCGATAGCTTTAAAACTGAAAGACTAGTTGGCGGACAATGCTCTATCGACTCAGCTCTTCACTCTGATCAATAATATATATAGTTCATGAGGTCGGAAATGAATATTTCTATGCGTTGCAAGCTATTGGGCTAAATCATAAAACCCTTTTGGAAAGGTATAAAAAAGTTAAGCATTGAAGGTAAGAAGAAGTCTAACTCTACAAAATAAATCCCATACACTTTGTACTTGAGTTTAACGGTTTGTTAGTTAAGACATGTTTTAATCAATTTTTATGAAATTTAGAGAGAAAAACCCATATTTTTACCAGTTGATCATCATAAAAATGCATTAATTAAGCGTTAAACAAGCTATTGTTCCCCAAAATCTTTAGTAAAACTGTAAATTTGTTACAAAATCGGGTTTTATTTTAACGTTCCTTTGCGAACTTTCGCATAGAAAGGCACTCGCTTGTTGCCTTAAGCCTCAGATACTACAATTTCTACTACTATTATTCTTTTTTTAGTTTAAAGCAGTGGTGGGCAAGCCCTTGCTTCCATTGCTCTGAGAGTTATTGTACGCATTCGCATTTAAAATTGCCTCGTTTCTTGACAAAACCGCGCACAAATACACAGAACGACAAGTGCAATTGCCTTGCTTCGAATCAAATCTGTTGCTTATTGCTAAAAGGAGTCATATGGTCGCATACTCATTCAACTATTGAAAGAAGTGCAAGAATATGAGTATATATGCGGTGTGGGAGTGTCTTCTGTACTAGAGCCTCGCAAATAAGGCTTGTTTTTTTCAGATTTTGTTGTAAGACTGCTCCCAAACTCAAATTTTATGCCCACCACTGCTTTAAATAAAATTAAGTTTATTTTTTAGGGTTTGCCTGGAACTGCATTAGTGTGTATTTTATTGAAAATGCGGTGCCTATCACAAAAATACTGTGGTGCTGCGTTGTTCAACGGTGTGGATCGGATTGAACCTAAAACTCATATTTAGTTTATGTCCAAATACTTTCTTGCTCACATCACATGATTCTTATTGATTGCTCCTTGTGTTCCAAATTCATTTGCTTAATTAACATTTCTTTGGTCTTGAAATCAACATTCCTTTTTTGCCTCAGGTTAAGTGAATACGTCCCTTCAAACATATATATAGATAACATAGATCATACAACTATATATATATATATATATATGCAATATATAGAAATAGATACAGATAGCTACCATGGAATTCGTTTTTGATGACGTTCCTTGTTTAGTGCGTAGATTTGAGCTGTTCCACGTTTAGGTCCTAGGCGCTTTGTCGTGTTGATAGAAATTGTATAAAATTAATTAAACAAAAACAACAAAAAAAAAACAAAAAACATAATGTGTAATTATTTTTTTTTTTTTCTGTATCAAATACTAACTAGAAGTTGAAATTTGATGTTGAAATGAATATTTCTGATGTCAATTTTTGCATACAACATTTGGCGGGAAATTCAAGTGCATCAGTCAGTAAGTTTACCTAGTTAAGTGATAAGGAGAAGGTCTAACACCAACGAGCAGACAAAATATATATATATATATATATATATTCGATCGTATTAAAATAATGAATGTTTTTTTTTTAGCATATATCAAATATCCAACCTATCAAGCGTAGAGAGGAGTTCATACACACACACACAAACACACACACACACACCCCACACACATACATGCATATGTATTATCTAGGGTCATAAGTTTTAATGTTACCAGCAAAACATTTCGATACGGAAATCGGGCAAAATGCAAAACCAAAACAAAAAAAACCAAAAACCAAAATTCAGTGCAATACATTTAAAAAAACAAAAACAAAAATCAAGAACATGTTAAACTTAAGTAAAAGTAGTTGAACTTTTTTTTTTGTATCGTATAAAGCTAACTATATTGTATAACTTAATAACTAAATAATGAAAATGAAGAAAAACCGCAAGGTAATTTAGACGAATTTTAAAAAACATAAAACCAAAAACCAACAAAAAAGAAAACCAAAAAACAAACCACAAAAATAGCAGGCTTAAAACTCATTGTATCTAATATAACAAAGTCAAAAAAAAAAACACACAACAACAACAAAAAACCTATAAATATAATTACATTAACATTAATCTAAATATAAACTATTATAATATGTATTGTATAACAACAACCAAAACACACAAATTCTGTAATTTACAAAAATATTTTATGTGATCATTGTCTTTTTTTTTTTTAATATTACAAGAAATAAATAATTCAAATACCAAATAAAGGATATACACAATTAAGGCGTTTTCCATGGGGCTGCGTTGCCATTGCAGTGGATAGAAGTGGCAAACGAGAGGTAAATTCCCAATGATGGAAGGATTAATACAGTTGGATATTGAATATCCTGAGTGCATAAATTGGTAATATTGTAAACTTACATAGATGCTTAACCATAGTCTTTTCTATAGCCCAAATTTTTGAATATTTTGTTGAATTTTTATTTCAGAATCTGGTAATGGTATTATGCCGAACCAACCGAATCGAAAGCCTTTAGCAACAAGGTTTTATATGAACGATCGGTTTGCTTTGGTTTGTATTTATTGCTTTCCTTTGCTGTTTTATGGTTCTACTTATTTTAATTCAATTTGGATAACTATATGAAAAAGCTACCAGACAAAGCATAGATCTGAAAAGTACACAGAGAAAACAAGTAAGGGCGCTGCAGTCGAGTTTCCCGACCACAAAATACCCTGTTCATTTGTTTTCATTTATATGTTTTTGTAACAAAATTGTCAACCTAAATGTAGGCAACACTTTTTTCTAGTCCTGACCATAAACTGGGGGCGGGATGCTCTTATCAGCTCAACTGTTTCGCTTATAACTCCGGTGTTTTTTGTGCGATCTGAGTTTACTTTTCAGAATAGATAGATATTGGGCCTAGCTTGATGTATCCTAAACCACGAGGATCTAACTTGAAAATTGTGGATCTGTCTAGGATTTCTAGAGGAGGTTTAGGTTTTTTTTGGAGATAAAAGGGGGACGGGGTGGAATTTTTCAAATCTGAAACAAAACTTGATCTGCGTACAGCATAAATCTACCTTTCCTTTACTTCTATGTGATTCTGCCAAGTTTGGTTTAAATCGGACATCTACACAGTATAGCTGCCATAGAAAAGTGAGGTTAGAAAAATAGTCTTAGTAAGAAAAACTTGTGTGTTTTCAATGTAAATCTCTTAAAAATTGACTTATATTTATTTTATAAGCTTTCTCTCAATTCTTCAAAGTTTTGTCAAAATCGGATGACTATAGGTTATAGCTGCCATAGGAATGATCGGTCGAGAAACTAGTCTTAGTGAGAAAAACTTTTTTGATTTCAAAGAAAACGCCTGCAAACTTTGTATTTCTTAGTTTGCTATGATTTTTTATGATTCCACTAAGTTTTGTCGAAATCGGACATCTATATAGTATAGCTGTCATACAAAGTTGAGTCAGAAAAGTACTCTTAGTGAGAAAAACTAGTTTGTTTTTAGTGGAAATGTGCTTCAAATTAGTTAGAAAAACGTGCTGCAAGGGTAATCAAACTTCGGCCCAGCCAAAGTTAACTTTTCGCTATTTTTTTTTATAAAAATTATCTTTTAAGTTGTAATTTAGTGACCACTAAACCAAATTTTTACAGCTTAATGTTACCACTTGAAGATAACTTGTATTGCACGAATTTTGCACACAAAACTCTCCCCTCTGCTTAGCTGTTGGTTTACCCAAGCTTTTCGCTCAGCTGTCTCTCACATTGACAGATTTATCTGACCATTCAACTGGCACTACACTGGCAGGTGTTCACACATGTATGGCAGCTAAATATATGACATGTGTGTAATCTTTGCACAAAGAAACTTATTATTTTTGCGCATTTCGCTGCTGGTTCCGATCATTTTGTGCAAAGCATTTGCTCCTGTAATTACTCGTATTTAGTTGATTAAAATGCTTTTGGATCCGACAGTTGTCAGAAACAGGACGCTGCATTTTGCAGCTCAATTAATCACTCGATAAATTGGCTAGGACAACAACAACAACAACAACAACCAAAAAAAGTAAATAGTTTCCGTTTTGCTCCTTCCGTTGCAAACGGAGAGGCTTGTGCAATTCATGCCACTGGATGGTGCCACTGACATGCGCCAGTAATTAACGTCCCATTTCGGGTTAGATTATCCATGAATAATTGGAGGATGGGAGGAATGTTTGGATGATGATGATGATGGTAGCGACGCCTGGCCGTGGCACTTGGTTAGGTGCAACTATAACGGATGGGAGTTGCTGCTGCAGCAGATTGATGATGGCCGGCCCCCCAAAAAACGGAGTAGCCGAAGTGCCCGAGCAGCACGGAGGGGGGACAGGGGGAGTGAGTGTTTTTGGAGACTGAAAACTTTGCTAATTGCTTTTTGGCCACGGCAATGGCGACGACAACCGGCTACTGGCTACTGGCTACAGTTTCGCAGCCAGTTACTCATACCCCAAAGGCCTGCTCTTCCACTTGTTTTTGTTGTGCATTTAATTGTGCCGGTTTTTTGTGTTTTCTTACTTTCGGCCTACAATTGTCGAGTCAGCACAGAATTAATTACACTCACACAAACACACACACACACACAGGGAGAGCATTTGATTTTAAGGATAGTTTTGCAATTTTTGGCACTTGCCCCTTTTTTTTTTTTGTGAACCTCGACTGATTGTCCAAACAAATTTTGCAAATGGGCCATTCATTCGTTATGAGATTAGGGCAACCCATAGAAAAGGAAGAGCAACTCCCCCGAGACCAGCACATGAGACTCTTCGGTGGGGTGGGCCTGACCGCTGCCTTCAATGCAAATGTCATTTTGTGGTCATTCGAATGAATAAACGAAATTAAATGTAAAGAATTGACGCATGAAAATAAGAAGAAGGAGAAGAAGAGAACGAAAAAAAGGAGGCTCGAGCAGTTCACTTTTGCGTTTGGGGACCACATGTCAATATTGATCCAGCCAGGGACATATTTCATAGATGAATTATGAATAATTTAAGTGGGGAAACCTTTAAAGCAAATGCTTCAAATTTTGTTTAACAAATGTTTAAAAAAAACTTTTCCAGACTTGTTTCTATAGTTTTGTATGTCAGATTTGACTAACAGAGTTCAAAAGTTGCAGTCACGGTCGCCAACTCAATGAAAAAATGCTGATTTTGACCAAGAATTCAAGTTGTGTATAACTAAACTAGGCCTAAAAATGCTGATTTTGACCAAGAATGTAAGCCACGTAAGACTGGTTCAGTCGCGGACTAGACTTGTTTCTATATTTTTGTATGTCAGCTTTGATTGACAGACCTATATAGTTCTCGTCACGGTCGCCAACTTAAATAAAAATGCTGATTTTTACCAAGAATGCAAGTCGTGTAAAGCTAAACGATGCCTAAAAACCCTGATTTTGACCAAGAATGTAAGCTACTTAAAACTGGTTCTAGTCACGGTCGCCAACTTAATTAAAAATTATGATTTAAGCAAAGAATACAAACCATGTAAAACTGGTTCAGTCCTGACTATATACCTAAAGCCTCAGCATAATCCGAACCATTGAATCTTAGTTAAATATTTCATTTCAAAAAAATTTTCTTAGTCACCTAGTTAAAATATTGTATAGAGGGGAGAGAGATTATATAAACGGAACTGAGAGACTACATTTCCAATTTAACCAAAAAACGAGAAAGCTAAGCTAACTTAACGTCTGTGCTGAAGTTTTTATACCCTTGCAAGGGCAAAACTAATTTTTTTCCCACAACGACCCATTTTCCAACCGATCGTTCGTATGGGAACTATATGATATAGTCATCCGATTTGGACAAAAATTTGTTGAATTAGGTAAAAGCATGACAAACAAACAAATACAAAATTGCAGAATGCTACCATTAAAAACAAAAAAGTTTTACCAACTAAGACTGTTTTTCAGACCTATCTTTTGTTTGGCAGCTATACCATATAGTTGTCCGATTTTTATCAAACTTGGCAGAATCATAAAAACGCATAAAAAACTTATGAATACAAAGTTTGAAGAAGTTTTCATGGAAAAGAAAAAAGTTTTTTTCATTAAAACTAGTTTTCCGACCGATTGTTCCTATGGGAGCTATAAAATATAGTCATCCAAAAAGGTCGGTTCCGATATATTAGTAGCGTGCATGCAAAAAGAAGACTCTGTGCCAAGTTTCAGCTCGATAGCTTCAAAACTGAGAGACTGCATAGAAACAGACGGACGGACAAAGCTCAATTGACTCAGCTCGTCACCCTGATCAAGATTATATATGGTTCAGAAGGTCGAAAATGCTTATTTCTATGCGTTGCAAACTTCTGGGCAAAATTATAATACCCTTTGCAAGGGTATAATGATGGTAAAGTTCTTCAAAAATCTAAAATACAATGTATCTAGGTTCAATGCGTTAAGGAAACTGTACCTAAAGCGCTGCTTAGACTTTTTTTGCAAAAATTTGTTGAGATATTGACTGATAGGACTTCTACAATAAAGCACAGAAACTGCATAAAAACTTTAAAGCTTTTAAGTGTTTGAATTCAAACTGTGTCCATGGAAGAGTGATACAAAAACCCAGTTAAATTTTTACTGATCAGGGAATGCTTAAATTATAGTTCCAAGTCACGGTCGCCAACTATCAAAAAAGAAAAAATGGCGTCTTTTATGACCATTTTGAATGATTCTTTGCCAATTTCATCATTTGACCTTTTCAGTTCTTGATATCAAACTTTTCTGTGAAATTTCTTCAACTCTATTTACCCCAAAACCCCCACACACAACCCTCTATCTTCTTGCTGGCCACGTTGATTGAGGTCATTTGCGAGCATAAACGTGCAGTCGCTTCGAATTAAGAGTCTTGCCCCGGTTGCGTACATTGACAGCCAAGACATCTACTCAAAGGTTCTCTGCCTAAGTATGGGTGGGGGTGGGTTTGGGGGGAGGTGTCCCGCACATTCGATTAGCGCAGCAGCGCGTGTGTGGAGCAAAAACTCGATGAGTTTTATTAGTAAATAATGGCAAATCATTTGCCAGTTGACACTCGCTGAATGGTCGCAAAAACACACATAAAAGCAGTTGGGGGGGGGGGGGGGGGGGGGGGTTGGGGACGATGTCAGGAGCAAAGGACCCAGGCAGAGCCCTAATGTTGCGGCTGCTAATGAGCAACATTAATGAGTGCTATTTTTCATTGAAGGGACAAATCAGCCCGGCCAAGTCCCCGGGGTATTTAAACGTCCAAAAATGGAGCAAGTGTAGAGCAATGACAGCAGGTGCACACACACACACACACACACACACACACACACGCTTAGAGAGGGCCACCAGGCACATGAAAATTTCATATGAATGGAAAGGAAAAAGCAAAGAATTTGTAATTAAATTAACCATTTGCGTCTTTTTCTTCTCTCCCCTTTGGGTTGAAGTGGTTAGTGGGCAGAACCCAAACGTTGTGCTTTAAATTTCAGGGCGTATATTTATTCTATTATGTGAACCAATTTGGCAGCTATACGATATAGTTGTGATATATTAACCAAGTTTGCTAGAATGGTTACTGAAAGCTGATTTCTTCATGGTATGGTCAATCGAGCCGAATAATTTCAAACTTAACACAAAAGCTTAGTTTGAGTAATTAACAAATATATAATATATACAATTTGGTCAAGACTTCCAGCTATATTCTTAATAGTATATTCAAATATTTCAAGAACTCTGAAAATTCTGCAAGCCATCACAAATTTTGTTTGATTATCAAAGATCTGTGAACCAAAAACAGTAACAAAATGACCCTGCTCGGACTTTGATTTACCCTTTACTCCTGGCGAGAAGTGTTTGAAAGCATCCCCTTGTGAAAATTAACAGAGCATTAACATTACTGTTAAAATTTGTACATTATGTAGCTAAATAATAACTTTACTAATAATACAATGAAAGCTTTTCCAGCAAAACATTGGCCGTGTTCAGCAGCAGGATTGATCGCTGAGCAGGTATCAGAAAAAAATGATATATCGAATACTGAACGAAGAGCTACACTCAGAAAACATTCGCCCCGAAAACAAGAAATTCTCAGAAAATTTTTCCATAAATGAGAAAAAGTTTTCTTAATTTTAGGGTGAATCGCCTTAGGACGGATTTTATAGGAGAATTTCTAGTTTCCAGGCCGAATTTTTTTATGAGTCTTCTTTTTGCTGCACACTACTAATATGTCGGAACCGACCGGATCGGATGACTATATCTCATAGCTCCCATATGAACAATCGGTCGGAAAACTAGTTTAAGTGAGAAAAACTTTTTTCTTTTCAATGGAAACGTCTCCAAACTTTGTAATCGTAGGTTTATTATGTTTTTTTTATAATTTTACCAAGTTTTATAAAAATCGGACAACTATATGGTATGGCTGCCATACAAAAGATAGGTCTGAAAAACAGTATTAGTTAGAACAACTTTTTTGTTTTTAATGGTAGCATCCTGCAATTTTGTATTTGTTTGTTTCACATGCTTTCACATAATTTGACAAATTTTTTGGCCAAATCGGATGACTAATCGTATAGCTCCCATACGAACGTTCGGTCGAAAAATCGGACAAAATATTTAAGCAAGCACTTGCAAGGGTATACAAATTTCTGCATAGACGAAGTTAGCTTAGCTTTCTCGTTTTATCTTTCAATAGCAAAAGTTTAAAAAAAATGCTACTTTTTAACCAGAGAAGATAGCAAACGTTCCTAATCACTAAAAATCAAAACCAAAGTTTGAACCCAATTCCTAAGATACCCTTATTTCGATATATATATACGGAATATGAATTTTTTTGAGAAATTTCATTTTTTTCCCAAGCTCAACAAATTTTTTGATTTTAACTGCCAATTGCAAAAAATCACAAAATTATTTACTCAATAGATCACATTTTTGATATCATCTCACTTTGGTGAGTCCTTAAACTACTCGAATTTTGTTTCGATATCGATATCCTTGTTTCGCGCTTCAAGCGCTTCCATGGACCACATGCCGATTGGAAGGGAATCTCTTTTTTTTTGTATAATCGGGCCTGTTCCCGTTTTCGATTTCGATCAAATTATGTGAAATCGGAATTGGAAACTCTTCCCTTTTCAAAATGCCGATTGTTTTACTCGGCTTTGATCTTATAATTTCGAATACTCTCCAAAGAACAGATTTGATGGCTGATAGCTTTAATCGATTTCTCTAATCAATTCTTGGATATCAGATCTCTTGCCAATTCCGATCGATCGAATTCGGAAACGAGAAGATATTAGTGTTTGAAGATATTATGTATAGCGGAAGGCGTAGAAACAATATAATCGATCTTGAACTCGGCGAGACGTTTTTTCAGAGTGTAAAATTCGGAAATTTCTTACTGAATTGAAAAGTTCCGCTGAAAACAAACTTGATATGTCGCTTATTTACAAAACTCTTTTGAAATTATCTTGAGAAATCCTTGAAAATCCATTTTAAATAGGTTTTTTTTGTATATGGCCATAACTTAGGCAGGTAAGGAAATCCCTGGAAGGACAGGAAATTTAAGTGGATTTTAAATATAAAAAGCTTAACTAAAACGATCAATCGTTTTCAGACTTGCAGCCTCACAGACAGTTGCACTTTTGCAGACCAAGCGCTTTGCTTCCAAATGGATTTAACAGTTGATGACTCTGGGGGGGGGGCAAGGTCCAAGTTGAGCCATTTCCCTCACAAAAACTCATCTTTTTTATTTGGTTTTTGTTTTGGTTTTTCCTTCGCATTAAATTAAATATTTTGGCCTTTTTGTGTGTGTGTGTGTGTGGCTCTTCCGGTCCCAGGTAGCTGGCAGCGGAAACCTCAAATTCCATACAGGACATCAGGCTCAATCAGTACTACCTCAAGTGGGTACCAGGACCAGGTCCTTGGTGGACCCAACCAACGACACTCGGGAGAAATGAGAAATGAGAAATGAAAAATCGACTTGCAATTAGCAGACATGAAACACAACAGCAACCAACGGTCGCATGTGGATATAACTGCGAGTGTGTGTGTGTGCGGGTGTGTGTGTGTGTACGTACACACATCCTGGCTGCCTTCTGGCTCCAAGAGCTGCCGGCAGCGTTGTCAGCATGGTTAATAAGTTACTTTCGAGATACTTTATTACTTCCTTGGTGGTGAGCGACAGGCGGGGGGTGGGGGTGGGGGTGGAATGGTATGGGCATTGGGGAAGGCACATAAAAAACGAAGGCGACAGCGCCAAAAAGGGTTGCGACTGCTTTTCATTAGGGGGTATGCGTCTCTGTCTCTATATCTCACCATCTCTGTCTCTCTCTCTCTCTCTCTTTCTCGCTCTCTTAGAGGCTCAGTGCGTGTGTGTGTGTGTGTGTGCAGTTTTTTAATTTATGCGATTTTTGACTGCCGTCGCACACATCGTGCGTGTGTGCCCAGGGGTGGGGGCGGAGGAGGCAACAACGGCGGCGACCCACTCGCACAGTGTCTGCCATAAACAAAATTCTAATGAAGTATTAAGGAGATTCCGTTAGATTTTCAAGAATTCTAAGATATAATTACAAGAAAAAGGAGTAAACAAAGCTGTGCCGAAGTTTTAAGACAATCCAAATAGATCATTCCCATGGCAGCTACAAGAAGTAACCCTCCGATTTGCGCGGCTCCAACACATTAGCCAGTGTGCAGCTGGAAGATGACTTTGTGCAACATTTCAGCTCGATGACTTCAAGACTAAAGAACTTATTTGCAAATCGCAATCGTAACATGGCCTCTACGTTCTAATCAGGGCTACAAACCGGCTTTGAACCGAACCGGTTCGCACCCGAAACTCCGACTTTTATTTTACTCCGAACCTCTTTGGAAATAAAAGCTGAACTCGAACCTGTTTCCAACCTACAACTTCGGTTCTTCTCAACAAAAATGATAGACATCAGATATATGAACTACTGCCTAGTGACTTCATCTGCTATATCGTTAACTTAGTGCAACTGACTCCTAAAATGCGCAGGAAAGTGGAAATATAAAATCTTGAAAACGTTTAGAATTACCCAAAAAAAATTCCCATCCATAACATCCGCTGTATTTTGAAGCTCCTCGATTTGAAAGCTCAATAATTCTCAAAAGTAAGATTCTAACATTACATTGCTAATATTTTTGTACGAAAACTACGAAATAGAATTTTAGTTAATTGTAAAAAATATATTGAATATTCCCATGTGTTCTACCAGCCGATTCCGTACCAAAAACCACTCGATTTCCAAACGATTTGTATAGGTTTTAGTTCGAATTTGATTTTTGGAACACAAAAATGATTAATATTTTATAAAGCAAGAACTGAACCAAGGTTCGAATCAAAATCTTCTCCCAAAAACCTCAAACCTTCTTACTCCAAACCTTCACCTAAGTGCTAAGTGTTAATGGCTACATTCTCTTTGGTGCACGTTTTTCCAACTAAGACTACTTTTCGGTACCTACTTTTCTATGGGTGCTGTACCATATAGATTTCCGATTTCGACCAAACTTAGTGGAATTATGCAAAAGCCAAACAAGCGAATATGTAAGAAATTTGGAGTCGATTCCATTGAAAACAAAAAAGTTTTTCTCACTAAGACCCCTATTCGGACTCTACTTTTCTATGACAGCTATACTATATAGATGTCTGATTTCGACCAAACTTTGTGGAATCATGGAAAAGCATAGCAAACTAAGAAATAAAAAGTTTGGAGGTGTTTCCTTTAAAAAGAAAAAAGTTTTTATATGGCAGCTATAACCTATAGTCATCCGATTTTGACAAAACTTTGTAGAATTGTGTGAAAGCATATCAAATAAATAAATGCCAGTTTTAAGGACATTTTCACTGAAAACAAAAAAGTTTTTCTCACTAAGACCACTTTTCAGACTCAACTTTTCTATGACAGCTATACTATATAGATGTCCGATTTCGACCAACCTTATGGGAGTCATGGAAAAGCTTAGCAAACTACGAAATATAAAGTTAGTAGGCGTTGTCTTTAAAAACAAACAAGTTTTTCTTAATAAGACAATTTTTCTAACCTTACTTTTCCATGATAGCTATACTATATAGATGCGCGATTTCGACCAAACTTGGCAGAATCATGGAAAAGCACAGCAAACTAACAAATACAAAGTTTACAGGCGTTTCCTTGGAAAAGAGAAAAGTTTTTCTCACTAAAACTAGTTTTTCAACCGATTATTCCTATGGCAGCTATTACCTATAGTCATCCGATTTTGACAAAACTTTAAAGAATAGCGTGAAAGCTTATAAAATAAATACATGGCAATTTCAAAGAGGTTTACATTGAAAACAAAAAAGTTTTGCTTACTAAGAGTATTTTTTTAACCTTACTTTTATATGACAACTATACTATATAGATGCGCGATGTCGACTAAACTTGGCAGAATCATGGAGAAGCATAGAAAACTATTAAATACGGAGTTTGGAGACGTTTGCATTGAAAAGAATAAAGTTTTTCTCACTAAAACTAGTTTTTCGACCGATCGTTCCTATGGCAGCTATATGTTATAGTCATTCGATCCCAACGGTTACGAAAAATGTGCAGCGTATTTGTATCAGAAGACTTCGTGCAAAATTTGGTGAAGATAGCTTTCAAACTGGCGCAGGAGATGGCATAGAAACAGACGGACAAGGCTAAATCAACTTAGTTCATCGTGCTGATCGAGAATATATATACTTTATGTGGTGGCAGATGCTTCCTTCTATGCGTTACAAACATTTTGACAATTTTATACTACCCTCTGCAAGGGTATAAGATGATTGATTTGACCTCAACCCAAGGATTCGCTAGATCAAACTTGATACAAGCTTGTAAGGTTTGAAACTATCGTGTTTAAAATCGTATATTTATCCACAAAGGCTAATTTCAATCTTCAGAGGCCATAGCTATAGAAAGAAACCGAAAGCAAGCCTCTCTCTTCCAATAATACTTTCTTATAGAAAGTTTCTAAACATAGATAGGCTGTGACTTCAGTTTCTGGATGTAGATATTAGTCGCTTAGATTTTTATCTGTGATATAATATGTGATATTTTTGATCATTTTTCCAATGGATAGAGTACCACAGTGCCAGCGTGAGAGGAACTGGTGTGGGCATTGATTGTCTATGCAAGGCGCACAAATGTAGGCAATAGTTTCGTTTGCTCAGAGCTGACTACGGAACGTTATCAGCGGGCTCTTCCCTCTCCCCCTCCCCCCCACACACAGTGGAGTTTTTCCTTATTTATGCAAATGAAATCAATGCCTGTTGATGTATGTGCGGCTCTCTGTCTGCATGTGTGTGTTTGTGTCAAAAGAATAGAATTTTTCATTTTAAATTAGATGCCATCATGTGAGCCGGAGTGTGTGTGTGTGTGTGTGTGTGTGTGTGTGGGTGTGTGAGTGAGCAAAGAAAACTTTTGTTCGTTTGTTGTTGAAGAACTGAACTCTCGTCGAGTAAAGCGCTGTCGAACCACATTAAAGGTAACTATGCAAATATTTTTGCGGCTCTCACGAACAAACACCGAACCCTTTTTCCACTGTGTGTGTGTGTGTGTGTGTGTGTGTGTGTTTGGTCATTCCCTTTGAGCGCTTAACATGTGTAGGTGGCAACCAAAAGTATTCCATGCTGGTCAATAGCAAAACTACACCCCTCCTCGTATCGTGCCACTTAACCCGGTTTTTGGTTCTAATTGCGTTTGCCCTGTGTTCGCTTTTAGTTTTTTGGCAATCACTTAGCCAGTTTTTGGCTATGTGCGGAATGTCTAATGAAGCCACATAAATCAAGTGGCTGGCAAAACCAGCGACCGGCCAGGCCCCAGGGCCAGGCCTAAGAATTCTGGGTAAAAATGGTCCATCGGTCAGATGATACACTCGCCTTTCGCCTGGTCAGTTATACTGCTCGGCTGGTAGGAAAGGGGCAGTGGGGTGCTAATTGAAATTAAAAACGTTGCCAAGAAAATGAGCACCAAAGTTGAGCATTTTTCATTTGATTTGTTCACTGTGCTAATTAAGAGGCTAACGAGAAATTTCAGTGATTTATGCTAATGCAAAAAAACACAACAGTGACACAAACAAACGGTGGGTGAAAAGAGGGGGCGGGGGCGGGGGGAAATGGAAAGGGTCCATGAACTTCAAAACTTGTGCATAATCGTTGCAACATTACAAACTAAAAGCAATCATTTTTCAATCAATTGGATTGGAAACGGGAGGATTTCTTGGGGTTATAATCACACCATGGATGGGTCCTGCACTTGCCCCCAGATGGCCATTGAATTCCGACCCCATAAACTGTATATATTCTTGATCAGGGTGACGAGCTGAATATATTAAGCTTTGTCCGTCCGTCCGTCTGTCTGTTTCTACGTGAACTAGTCTCTCAGTTTTAAAGCTATCGAGCTGAAATTTTGCCCAGAGTCTTTTTTTTGCTGCGCACTACTAATATGTCGGAACCGACCGGATCGGATGACTATATCTCATAGCTCTCATAGGAACAATCGGTCGGAAAACTAGTTTTAGTGAGAAAAACTTTTTTCTTTTCAATGATAACGTTTTCAAACTTTGTAGTCGTAGGTTTTCTCTGTTTTTTTATAGTTCTACCAAGTTTTATTAACATCGGACAACTATATGGTATAGCTGCCATACAAAAGATGGGTCCGAAAAACAGTCTTAGTTAGAAAAACTTGTTTGTTTTTAATGGTAGCATCCTGCAATTTTGTATTAGAGTGTTTCACATAATTTTACAAATTTTTGGCCAAATCGGATGACTATATCGTATAGCTCCCATACGAACGATCGGTCGGAAAATGGGAAAAAACGTATTTTTGAAAATATTTAAGCTAGCATTTGCAAGGGTATAAAAATTTCGGCACAGACGAAGTTAGCCTTTCTTTCTCTGACAATTGCCACTTTTTTGGAGTCAATCCTTAAGCTTTTAGGCTAAAGCTCTGAGTGGGAAAGCTTAAATCCGTTAAATTTAAACGCAAGCATTCAAAAATTCAAAAATAACTGCTAAGAATTTTAACAAAAATACGAGAAAATGTAGCTATTTGTTTCAAATTTTTGCTTTGGTCGAAAATAGTGTTTTCTAAGCCTGTTTAAGCGCTACAAAATAGCTGAAGACAGCAAATTAAAATTTCCAAATAGTTTATAACTTCAAGAGTCTATTAGACTGCATTTACACGGTGGAGCAAGCTTCATAAAGTTCTTGAAAGAGCTTTCGTTTGTAGAAAGGAAAAAGGTGTAGAGGGGCAAGCGAAAGAAATAGGTGTAGAGGGTCAAGCGACATCTCTCTCTGTCTCTCTACTACAAGCTTGAGCTTTTAAAAAACTTCATAAAGTTTGCTCCATGGTGTAAAACCCATCTTACAAAAAAAAACCTCAACCAATCAGACCAAACCCATCCAAAGTTGTTCTACTAACAATTAATACCTTTTCAAATTTGGTGTCAAACTGAATTGTATTGAGAAATGGTTCACATTGTCATAGATACCTTTCGTCTGGTACTCCAGGATACTGAGAATATGCTCAGAGCCCATCTAATTCAGACCCATGACCATTCTGGGCCCCAAAGTCATTCGTTTTTTCACACAGACGCCTGCCGAACCTGTGACTTTTTGAATTGTGAGCACTCCACTCTTTTGTGCTCACCAACACAAGCATATTTTTGTGTTCTCTCCATTTGAAATAAAATTATAATTCAAACATTTAAACTGTGCATTTTTCAGCTGAAACCCGATACTCGGTACTTAAAAATATCCAAAAAGATCAATGAAAATGTAATCCTATCCTTGCTGCAGGTGTGTAGGGTGTGCACTTGATGGACACACAAAGGCAAGAGATTGACATGGGAAGCTTAGCTGAAAGGAGACTTAAATCTAATATTCTCAACCGAATTGATGCAGCATTCAGTTAAAAACAGAACTAGAGACTCTCTGGAGTAGTCAACCCAGTTCCAAACAGTTCAACACCACAATTTGAATGAAATTTTAAAAACCAAACATGGATGTATCATGTATTTCGTTCAAACATCTGTTTTCTCTGTGTACGTGCGAATCACTTATATAATTAAGTTGGTGGTTTGGGGTTCGGTTAATATAATTTGATGAGGATGTGGATTTGTGGATATGTGGATATGTGGATATGGGTGTGGATGTGGATGTGGGGTGGGCGATGGAACCACCGCCATCATGGATCGTACAATTATCTCTCCTCTCTCTTTAAATATAGTTAAAATTACATTTGGGTTGATTTACATCCTGTCAGCTTATAGTTTGGCGTTGCATTAACTATGACGCAGTTTTTGCTCAATAAACTTGACAAAATCGCTGCGAAACAACATCGTTGGTTTCCCCTCGGCATCCTTCTCCTCCACCTGGCTGGTGTCCTTCTCCTCCACCTGCCTAGTGTTCGTCCACTTCCAGAGCAAACGGCGCGTATAGCAATTGCGGAACGAGGCGAAGATCTCGTTTAGCTTCTCACTGGGTATGGTGTCCCTATAGTAGGATGCCTGGGTCATGAAATTAAAATAGTACACCTGATTGCGTGTACGGGAGTGAGCCGTCACATAGCCGGGACACAGTTCACAGAACATCAGAATGCCGCCGGGCACAAAGAACTTGTTGTCATTCAGGGAGTAGCCGAAGCGACGTGAATTATCCTTGAGCACATGCTGATGCATATCGTTGAAGAACTCGGACATTTGACTGAGACGGAAGCAGGGCTTGGCACGCAACGAGCCGGTGGTGCGTTCCGTCTTGTATGGCTTATTCAAACTCTGGGCATACTTGTCGCACATGCTGATCCGCTCACGAAACGGGCGACGGCGTATATCAATGCCGCCCAGGCAGATGCCATCGATAATGTGCAAGGCAGCGACGCGCTGTATGGTACGACCCATGCCGTAGAATTCGTACACGATTTGGCCAAAGAACAGGGTGCGTGGCTGCACCTCAAAACTGCCGTCGACCAGTTCCCACTTCTTTGTCTCCGTGTAGCGCAGCAGGTGGCCACGCCGGTTGCACAGGAACAGGGTGCAGGCATTCATATTGGTCTCCTCGCGTCCAATGGGCATGAAATACCAGTCATTCACATTGGCTATGACACTGTGGAGTGCACCCACATTGTTCATTGTGATCGCTGGCTTGTTCATCCAATTGCGATCCTTGGACCAATCCTGCAGCAGGTCTTCGAGCAAGCGCTCGGGGGTCTTTGGCTCTGGTGCCTGGCGCAGCTTGTCCGGCAGATCCCACAGCCTCAGACAGTTCTGCCTCACCTCCGACTGCAGCGTCTCCTTCAGCTCCACATTCTGGGCAAAGGCCGCTATCTTTCGCAAGCCCGTTACCTGCTTCTGGCCAATACTGTTATTCGAATCGACAATGTAGCGCATAAACTCCTCATCGGCGGCCAGCTGATGGGCATCAAACAACTCGAGCACATCCAGCTCAGTGTCCGGATTGTCGCTCTCCTCAGTCAGCAAATTGTTGATGGTGTTCATGTAGTTAATTATGGCACTCGTGTCTTCATTTTTGTACTTGCACACCAGATAACGCTCCGAATTGGCTGGGCGGCTGCTGTTTGGCTTAATGATTGCAATTTTCTGGAAGGACTTGTACATCAAGTAGACCAGGCCCACGCTGAACGGGGTGAACAGATCAAAGACTTTGCACACAAAGCTACCATTCTCGCGCAATATCTTGAGGGCGGTAAGGAATTGGCAGAGATACAGCTGCTTGGACAATATCTCTTGGATATTCTCTTGCCCCTCCACGGAGAAGCCACCATCGGCCATGGCGAAATGTACACCCGTTGGTGTATGCTTACGTATATATTCGTCCAGCGAATCCTGATTGTTTTGATCGAAAATGTTGCCATCATCGTTGACACCATAGTACGGATCGAACGATTCGGGCGAGGCGGCAAAGAATTTGTCCAATTTGAAATCGTTGGCACCGCGCAATGTGAAACCAAATCCTTTGGCCTGCCAGGATTTGCGATACAAAACGTATTCGGAGAAGCCGCCAGGACCTGCCACAAGAACAGTGAGTTGAGATTACATTGCTCGTAACTAACTGGCTCCACCTTACCTGCACACATGTCCGCAAAGTAAAGCAATTCATCTGGTCCCACCAGCGAGTGACCATCCGGACCCAACGGATTTGTGAACATGAAACCGCACATGGAATCCATATTGGCCATTTTGACTGCAGCGCGATTGAGAAAGATCGAGCTGCGTATGGTCTCGAAGGGATTGCTGCGAGAGCGTGCCCTGCGCTTTTCATTGTCATTGAGATCATCGAAGACGGTCTTGGCCTGCAATATCTGTGTCAGTATGCCCGGATCGCAGTAGCGTGTCTCGCCGTCCAGCACGCGCTTCCGTGGCCCATTCACAATATGACGCATCAGATGATCCAGTGTGTAGGCACTGCCATTGGCCCCCAAATTGGCCAACCATACCACCTTCTCTGGCATTTCCAGCTCCTCGCTGCGCGGATCCCATTGGCCGGCCGACACTTGGACGGTGTCCAGTTTTAGACCAAAACCGCGACGACCATCCAACTGCACGGCTATGATCGGCTCCAGGCGGCCCTGATTGCTTTTGCCCAGACCCTTGTCACGCTCGTAGCCCATCTTCTTCATCATCTCCATGGCCTTGTTGGAATAGCTCTTGGACCATTCGCGCTTGATTTTCTTCGGCGTTGGCTCGAAGTTCTCATCGTCCGCGTCGGCCTGCTGATTTGGATGATGGCCGAGGCCATGGGCCATGGCCATTAGATGCTCGTCGTCCGATTGCTCCTCCATTGCGGGTGCTTGATATGGTTTCTGTGGTTGCAACCACGAAATCTTTTGCTGTGATTCAGTTGCTTCAACAAACGCGTCGAGAATAAAATGCAGTGTACAAATCCCCTTTTTTCTCAAGAAAAATTTCCCATCTTTTTGGCAAGTTTTGACATTTCGCAAAAGTTGGGTAATTGTTGATTAAATTCAAAAACACTCGTTGAAGTTCATTTTTGAATGCTTAAAGTGTGCAAATAAATAATAGTACGTTTTAGAGACTAAGTAGTGCAGTTGTTTTGATGGCAAATGAAGCAGCCGGCTACGGATTTTAAATTTGCCGCTTTACTTACCAGTATTTTACAGTATGATTGTGTTGAACATAGAGACGAGCACGTGACGACTCATGAAAGTGTTCACTCACGCACATTAAAAAACTCTAACGGTCCATTTTATGTGAATTTGAGGCAAAGATATTAGATATGTATCATCCAATCTTGAAAACACCGCAATTGTCTTCTGAACTTAATTGAATTGACAACAATGGTAGGCTTACATTTACATTTACTTTACCAGTCATAGAATATGGCAGCCGGATTTTACTCAACTTAGAGATATTTTTTCAAAAATGGTACAGAATAGCTAGATCTGGCGAGAAAATAGTAATTCGCCACTGGTCCGGGGTCAATCTTGAAAATTTTCGGGTGCGGTCTTACTAATACCGAAAACAGTCAAAGGCGGTAGTCGACAATCGATAGGCACACAAATCGTAGGCAACAACAATAACAACACAATTCACCGTTTTGTTTATGTCGCCTTGGCGCTAAAAATTGGATGAAATGTCCGAGGTGGAGCCTCCAAGTACGGCTCCTGGCAGCTCTGCATCGAGCTTAACAAATGCCCAGCGGGCGCGCATTGAACGCAACCAGGCCAAGGCTCAGAGGCTGCGCGAGGCTAAGCTGGTCTCACATCCCTATAAGAATGTGCAAAAGTAAGTGGCACGAAACCAACGACTCGACCTAGCACTAAATAACTTACCTTCTTCTCCAGCAATCCGTCGGAACCCAGCCAAGAGGCCCCCGTTATCAAGGTGCAGGGCACCAAGTACATCGATAGTGGCGGTGGCTTCCTGCTGGCGCAACCTGTCTTGCCCGCCGCCGGTGCTGCTGCTGGTCAGGACGGCTCAAAGGACTTGCCACCCATCATAGACGACGCCATTGCCATACCCGTGCACTATGAGGAGTGCCTGGACTGTGGTGATCAATATGTCGATTCGTATTTGTTCAACAATTTCAACCACTCGGTTTGCGACAAGTGTCGGGATAACGAGGACCGCCACGCGCTCATCACCCGCACCGAAGCCAAGGCCGAGTATTTGCTGAAGGATTGTGATTTCGATAAACGAGAGCCACCGCTACGCTATATCAGCCGCAAGAATCCCCATAATGTGCGCTGGGGCGAGATGAAGTTGTACTTGCATTCGCAGGTACTACAACGGGCCATGGATGTGTGGGGCGGTGAGGAGGAGCTAATGCGTCAGCATGAGTCGCGCGAGGATAAGCGTGAAGTGGGCAAGGCTCGTAAGTACAACAAGCAAATGAAGCAGCTACGCATGGAGGTCCGAAGCAGTATTTATACCAAGAAAACGCATGCCATACACGAACATGAATTCGGTGCGGATACCTACAACGAGGAGGAGGACAACTATACCCATACCTGTCTAACTTGTCCCTACAGTGAGACCTATGAGAAGATGTGAACACGAAAATAAAATGAAGCGAAAAGTTTTTCAAGCAAAAACCAAACAAACAAACTTGTCTCAAATTTTGGCTCCAATTTTAATTCTTAATGCATAGAATTTGTTTGTTTTTTTTTACAATTTATACATATCTACAACATAAAACACACACGCGCGTTGGGCCCCCCTCCTACTGCATCAAAAGGGAGTTGAGGGGGGGGGGGTTCTCATTTCAAGGTACTTGATAAGATGATTAGAACTCTAAATGCCTAGTTTACAGGATGAGGAAACCAACAAAAAAAAAAAAAAAATCAATTAACCGACAAAAACTAAATGGTAAATAGGTTAGGTTTCCCCCTTTCGTTTCGTATTTGAATCAACTACAAGCGGCGATTCCGCATCTGGGCTGGGGCTAGTTAATGGCTGACTGCTGATGATGATTAGCCTCATCCTCGGTCTTATTACTGCCCATTATCCAGTCCATAAGTACCATGGAGGGAGATCTCAAGGCAGGTTGAGCTGTTAAAAACACAGGAGTTAGTATCATCACAAGGTTAAGGGACGGGGGGGACGGTAAACTTACAAAGATCCACGCCCAGGGGCGGCTGTGAGGCGGGAGCTGGAGCTGATGTTAATGGTGTTATGGTCGTCGTTGTTGTCGTTGTGGTCTTCGTTGCTGGTGCAGCTGGTGACTGTTTCGCCATGTCCTTTTGCAGCTGTATCATTTGCTGCAGACGTTGCTCTCGTTCATCCACAATTACCTTATCCTTGGAATGCTTTATCGTTTGCAGCTCGGCCAATCTAAGGTAAGATGGGGAGAGAGAGAGAGAGACAGTTTGTGAGTTGTAGCCATTCTTATCCGCTCAACATGGCGACACAAATACCCAAGCCAAACATTTTAGAAATGTCTACTAAGGGCCTAATAGGACAAAGCACAAGGTGAGATTTACTCGGTAGGGTTTGGAGGTCACGAGACGTTTCATTCAAGGCATAGTTAGTTAGTACCACACTGATTTAGTTTTCGAAAGACCCACAACATTTTTGGTTGGGGAAAACAACAAGAATATAATGCACTTAAAAGGACCTATCAAAGTCGTAACCAAATTCTGTACCTTATCCCAAAATATGGGCTATATCAATATGAATTCGAGTCCCTTAATAAGTTTCTGTACTTGCAAGTACATCTCTAATATTGGAAGTCAGGCATCTACTTGGGATTTGCTCAAAATGATGTGAAATAAGAAAGGCTCTTCTGAGCAGCCGATTCCTAGCGGTAGCAGACGTCTTCAATTGGTTAAACGAGACGAGACTAAGCTCTATTCTACAACAGGCGCTAAAATATAGAAACGAAAGAGCCGAGGGGTCATTTCTAGTTGCAACATTGCTGGATCTGTCGAGCGACACACAACCTTTCAGGCAAGTGAGAGCCTTACTGGGTACACAATTGGGTATAGAATCTCCAACTCCATTTTCTTTGCCATTCCTCCTAGTTGCAACATTGCTGAACTTACTTCTGTTTCAAATCACTGGCACTGTTCACTGGTTGAGCCAGTTGATCGCTGCTCATTTTACTGGGACTGCCCGAGGCAGCTGATGATGAGGAGGCTGTCACACTGCCCGTTGCTGTATGGATAAAGAGATTAGAGTTAGTTTTGAAATGCATTTCATTTCATTCGATTCTCCACAACTTACGATCATCGCTGTTGCTGCGCAAACGTTCCGTCTCCAGCTGACGCAGTGTATCCGACAGCTTCAATTGCAAATGATCACGTTCCTCCAGCAGTTGCACCAGTTCCAGTATCATTTCCTCCACACGCATATCTCGTTGATGTACCATTAGCAGGGCATAATCAAGATCGTCCTTTAACACATACTCGGGCAGGGGATCGGTGTCGGGGGGTGCTACCTGTGCACCACCGCCACTGCCAATGTTCTGCAAACGGAAGGGATCGTATTGGGCAGCCAGACGTGCATATTCAGCCGAACGTATGGCCAGCTGTTCTTTCAAGGTGACAATTTCCATTTCCTGTGTCTCCAGAGCTTTTTGCATGTGGGGCGAAGCCTCAGCGGTGCCGGCGGCTGCCTGTTGCAGTTGTGCCTGGAACGCGGCCTCGCGTTGCGACAAATGCTCTTGCCACATCTGTGCCACTTCGCTACATTTTTGCTCCACCACCGATTCCCATTGTTGATTGATGCGGGCCAGCTCACTTGCCTCCAACTGCGGATGTTGCTTCAGTTCCAATGATTTACGTAGTTCGGTGATTTCAATGTTCTTCATGTCCAGTTCCAGGACAGTTTGTTTCATTTTATCCTCCAGCTCCAGGCTGGATAATACATGATTGTTAAGGACACGCAATTCCTCTTCCATATCCGTTTTCTCCAGCTGCAACTGTTGCAGTTGTTGCTGCAACTGGCTGAGGTCTGCAGCAGGTGGTGCAGTAGGTGGCTCTGCTTTCTCCTCCTCCAGCTGTTTGACCTGTTGGCGCAACATTTGTAGTTCCTGATTTTTGGTGAGTATTTCAAATACCAATTTCTCGGTCTGATCCTCACGCAACAGTTCCTCAATACGCTGTTTCAGATGCACTATTTCGGATTCCTTTTCCTGCAACAGCAGAAGCTGCTTTTCATTGTCGACCGCAGGTGGTGCTGGTGCTGGTGCTGGAACTGCTGGCTGTTGTAGTCTCTCCTCCAATTGCTGGCGTAGCTCCAACTGCTGCGCCTGTGCCTGTTTCACCAGCTCCTTTGCCTCCTCCTTGGCCTGCTCATATTGTCTTCTCTCTTCCCTCAGCTGTGCCTGCATTTCCTGACACTCACCACTTAAATCCTCATTCTCTGTCTGCAGTTTTTCCAACTGTAAACGCAACTCCGCCTCATTCGCCTGCTCAGTTAGCTTTCTCTCTTCCCTCAGCTGTGCCTGCAACTCCTGACACTCACTATTCAAATCCACATTCTCTGCCTGCAGATTCTCCAACTGCAAACGCAACTCCGCCTCATTTTCACCTTTGACTTGCTCTGGTGTGGCGCTGCTGCCTGCCTCCCAGTTATCCATTTGACTGAGCTTCTCCTGCAGTTCACGTATTCTGGCCTGATACATTTGCACATCCATATCCTGTCGCTCCTTGAGCTCGGTCATACGCTCATTGCCCGCCGTGAGCACATCGATGCGTTTGCTTAGTTTCTCCTTTTCCACCAAATGTTGCTGCAGTTGCTCTTCCAGCTTCAGCTGACGTAACTCTTGCAGCTGCAGCTGATGCTTCAGTTCATCAATAATGGCGCCATCCAAATCGTTATCCTGTTGAGCATTGGCTTTGTTTTTGTATTCCTTGAGACGTTTCATTAGTTTGGCGGTTTTGGTTTGAAGTTCAAGTTTCTGTTGCTCGGACAGGCTGAGTTCTTGTTCCAGCTGATGGATGCGACTTTGGAGGGGATCCTCATGGGCGGCACTAGCCCAGGGATCCTCATCGACAGCCAAATCGAGTTGAGGTTGACACACATAGGCCTTTTGGGGCACTATCAAGGGCTCTTCCACGGGTAGACCCAAATCTGTGACGGTGCTGTCATCTGTTTGGGTGCCAAAGAACATGTCCAGGGTGGCAGCTTGAGCTGGTTGTATTAGCTGCTCGATGGCAGCCAGACGCTGTTGTTCCTCTTGTTCCTGCTGTCTGGTTTTTAGCTCCTGCAGCTCTTGTTCCCGTTGACGCAGCAATTGCTCCAGCTCGGCCACATAACGATTAGCGGTTACAAGTTTGGTTTCCAATTCCTGTGCATGCTTTTCCAAGTCCGAGACATTGCGCTGCAGAGCTTCTATGGAAGGTAATTGTTGGTTACCTGCTGCCACCAGTTCATCGAAAGGAGAGGGAGCAGGGGCACCCAGTTGTTGCTGGCTACCTGCTCTTAGGGGAGCCGGCACTATTTCATCAAAAGGTGAGGGCGCCGGAGCACCCGCTCTTAAGGGATTTGCCACTAGTTCATCAAAAGGTGAGGGAGCCGGTGCACCCGCTCTTAAGGGATTTGCCACTATTTCATCAAAAGCTGAGGCAGCCGAAGCTGCTCCCACATGATCAAAGAACATGGCGGGTGCGGGCACTGTTGTGCCTGCCGTTCTCTGCCAGCTATTAAGCTGTTCCTCCTTCTCCTGCAGACGTGCCTGCAGTTCACTTAGCTGCTCGGCCAGCCGTTTATTCTCCGTTTCGATATACATCTGATCATCGGTCTGATTCTGTCCCAGTGTATCCATTTCGGCCAGCTGCTGTTGCAGCATTTGCAACTCCTGGGTATGATTCGCACACAGGGCATCAATTTGTGTACGCAGATTATCCATTTCGGTTTTGTCCTGCATTGCCTGCATGCGCAGCTCTTGCAATTCCAATACATCCTGCTCGGCACTGTCCTGCTGTAGACGTAATAGTGTCACCTCACGACTGAGACACGCACGCTCACGTTCCAGCTCCTGTAAGTCCTCCACCTGGCGTAGCAGTTCTTCGGATTTTTGTTCTACCACTTCCTGGCTACGTTCCAGCTGTTGACTCAAGTCTCGTGTCTCGGTGGTGGCACGCTCCATGTGTGCATTCAGTTCACACTCAAGTTCATCCAGTTCGGTCACCTTGGCCGCCAGTTTGGCATCATAGACCTGTCGTTGACGCTGCAGTTCGGATTTGGTTTGACTCAATTGTTCACTTAAATCATTGACTTCCTCCTGGGAGTGAGACGTCAGCAGTTGTTCTCGTTCTGCCTGGGATTGTGTGGTCAGCTGTGTGTGCTTGTGCTGTAGGGTTTCATAATCGGTTTGAATTTGACTGGAATGTTGGCGTTGATATAGCAATTCCTGTTGAAGTTCCTCCAATTGTTGGATGTGGTGTCGTTCCTGTGCTTGGAGCAGCTGTAGACGTTCATTGAGCTGCTCGGTGTCACTGAAGCTTTGTTGGTTAATCAACTCCAATTGGAGCTCCAGCTGTTGACACTTGGATTGCAGCTGAGAGCTTTGATGAGCCTGGCTGGCCACTTGATCTTCCAGTGTGGCGTTTTTGTGTTGCAGTTCCTCCTGCTGGGACTCCAGTGTTTCGATGTAGGACTCATTCTGTTGCAATTTCGCCTGAATGCCCTCATGGAGTGTTTCCAGACGTGCACGGGTTAGCTCAAAGTTGGTTTTATCGCTGGCATAGAGCTCGGCCAGTTGCTGATGCTGCTCCTGTGCGGCCACTAGTTGGGCCTGCTGATCTGGCGTTGGCTGGGACTGCAACTGACGCTGTAGACTTTGTATGGTGGCATTACGTTGCTTGATTACCTCCTTGGATTTATCAAATTTGAGACTCTTTTGGTCCAGCTGTTGTTGCACTTCCCTGAGCTGTTGCTCCAGTTGTTGCTTAAGGAGTAGCTCCGCCTCCAAAAGTTGCTGCTGTGCATTGAATTGGGTTTGTTGCTCCAACAGCTGTTGCTCCAATTGTTCCCGTTGCGTTTGCTCCAATCTGAGTTGGGTATTGGCCTGTACGGCATGCTGTAGTTCTGTCTCCAGACGTTGCTGCTGTTCCTTGAATTGGGTTTGTTGCTCGACCAGCTGTTGTTTCAGTTGACGTATCAAATCACGATTCTCTAGATTTGCATGGATTTTAAGTTTGAGTTCCTCCTGTAGAGCGTCCAGTTTGAGCGTCTCTTCTGGATTGGGTGGCTGCTCTTTGAGCTGCTTCAATTGCTGTTCCAGCTCCTGCACATCCTGTTGCCGTTTCTTAAGGTTCAAGGCATATTTCTTGAGTTTCTCACGCAAATCTTTGTTTTTGGTTTGCTCCTCTTGTTTGGTTTGCTCTAGACTCTGATAGAGTTCCACGATTTGTTGATTGAGTGAGTCAATGGTTTCCTGTTTATTGGATAGTTCACTGATTTGCTGAGCAGCCAGAGATTTGTTGATCTTAAGCTGTTCTCTCAACAGCTGCAGTTGGGGATCTTCCTGTTCCACAGCGGTGGCGGTGGCGGCGGCGGCGGCGGAGGAGGAGGGGGAGGATGACTGTAACTCGGCCAATTCTTCTTTTAAGCTTTGTATCTCCAAACTCTTGAGATTCAACTGATGTTCACTTTCACTCAGAATCTCAATTAATTGTTGCTTCTGTTCTGCATTCAAAGTTTGCAGTATTCTCACCTCACCCTCCAGGGAATCCTGTCTGGCCTCCAGTTCCAAACGATTTCTGGTGAGTTTATCCAAATGTTTTTCATGTGACATCTCTTTGGCATTGAGCAGTTGATCGAACTGCTCCGTTTGCAATTGCAGTTGGGTTAACTCTGCACTTTGAGAGGCAATCAATTGCAAGTGTTCCGAATCGCTGAGACGTAGCTCTTGTAGGGATTCAGTTAGCTGTGAGTTCTCCTCTTCTTGGATTTGTAGCTGAGCGTTGAGTTGTATCAACTGGGTTTCCAGTTGTAAGCTCTCTTTAAGCTTAAGCCTTAGTTCACCTAGCTCCGCCTCCAGTTGTAGCTTGGCTTCATTGCTCTCCACAAGGGTTTGTTGTAACTCGCTTAGCTTGTCATTGGTTTCGGTGTCCCCACCGTCAGCGGCTGCTATGGCCAATTGTGTGGGCTCTTCCTGCAGCTCTTCCATTTCGCGACGTAATCTAATGAGTTCGGCCTTTAGTTCAGCATTCTGTGCCGTCAGTTGTTCATATTCAGCCAAAGCCTTGCCATTGGGTGCTGTGACAGCCACCACAGTCTCCACCACGGTCACCGTTTCCACCGCCGTGCTGGCCTCCTTGACCTTCTGCAACAACTCGGTAAGTTGGGTGTACACATTTTTGGCTTCTTTGGCCAGTTTTTTGGATACATTGAATTTAGATTTCTGATCATTGGCCTTACGATAGGCTTCCAGTTCGGAATTGAGTTTACCCAGCGAACGTTCACACTTGTCCAAGAGAGCCGAGGAGCCAGCATCGCCTGCATCTAAGGCGGCTACCACTTCGGAGGAGCGTTGCAGTGAACTGTAATCCGATTTCTCCATTAGTTGCAGGGAAAGTTGTTCCTTTTCCTGTTGCAGCACATCTAGACGCAATAGCAGATCAGCTTGTTCGGGTATAGTTTGGGATTTTTGCATTAATTCTTGTTGCAGTTCATCTCTTTCCTGCTGTAGCTCTGCATGGGACTGGGTTAGCTGTCTAAGCTGCTCGGTGACATCTTCTTTGGCCTGCTGAAGCTCAGCCAGATGTGTTTCCTGTTCCTCCTCTCTAAGCTGCTGGCTGTGGTGATCTTCTTGGGACTGTGTGGGCTGCTCTAGCAGTTGCTCCAAACGCTGTTGCAGTTCCTCCATCTGTTGCTGATTCCGTTCCTGTTCATGTGTCAGTTTTTCTTCCAACTCTGACTTTTGACTCAACAATGTTTCCATTTTGGACAAAACCTCTCTGCGTTCCGTATTGAACAGTTCAATGCGCTTCAGCAGCTCCGCCTCACCGGCCAAGTCTGTTTGAGTCAGTTCACTCACAAAACTTGGCGGTGCTGGCATCTCTTCGGGACGTTCCACTATTTCTATGGACTCTGCCGAACTGGCCGAGGAGCTTAGCTTTTCCAATTTGTCCAACAATTCCATATTCTCATTAATATAATGCGAGAGTTTCTTGTCCAGGGAATCCTTTTCGTTTTGTAGTTTTTGCAGCTGTTGACGCTGCTCCTGTGCCTCGGCTTCCAGCTGTTGCACGCGCTGTGACATTTGCTCCTCCATTTGCAGTTCACTTAGTTCCGTGGCCACACCCTGCTGTTGTAGCGCCTCCAGAGCCTGTTGTAGTTCTTGTTTTTGCTCCTCCAGCAGTCGTATGGTCTGCTGTTTGTTGCTGTCCACCGTCTGTTGTTCCTCCTCTTGCATATGAGCCAGCTGCCATTGACCCTTCTCATCCTCCAGCATGCATATGCGCTGCTGCAGCTGCTCGTTTTCCTGCATCAGTTGAGTGAGTTGTGTGGGCGAGGAGTTATCCAGCTGCTTGAGCTGTTTCTCTGCCTGTTTGCATTTGAGTTTCAGTTTAATGTTGATTTTATTCGCCTCATCCAACTTCTGTTTGAGTTGCTGTTCCGCCTTGGAGGACGACTCGCCGCTGTCCTCCTCATCGTTGAGGAAAATCGATTTGCTGCGACTGCTCGAGTTTTGGCTGAGTTTCTCCTCCATGAGACGCAGATTGACACTAAGCACATTCAGCTCGGTGGTCTTTTCGGCCAGCTCTTCGCTTTGATTGCTCATGGTGGTCTGTTGCTCCTCCAGTTGTGTGCACTGCAATTGTATTTGAGACTCCAACTCGCTGAGACGTTCCGATATGCTGGCATCATTGATTTCCAGTTTGGTTTGCTCACGCAGTTCTTGATTTTCGGTTTGCAATTCATTGAAATGCTTCTGCAAGTCCTTCAGCTGTTTGGCCAGCTCCACTTGTACCTGCATGTCGGTGGAGAGAGTGGACTGCTGCTGCAGTTGCTCACGTGCCGTACTCAACTCGGCTTGCAGTTCACCGCGTGTGGTCTCCAGCAGATCATTGATTTGCTCCAGCTCGGAGAGACGGCTACGCAGGGGCAACACCTCGGACTGCAGGCGTGAGTAGTCCTGAGCCTGTAGCGATTCACTTTTCAGGTGTTCCAGCTCCTCTTGCTGTTGGCTTACTGTGCGTTGCATTTCCGCTCCCGATAGCTCCAGCTGTTCGATAAGTTGAGCCCTCCGTTCTAGTTCCTGGCGCAGCTCCTGTAGCTCTTGCTCTTTGCGTCCCTGCTTAAGCTCGGTGAGCTTCATTTTATTTTTCAGCAACTTCAGACGACTCTCATCCAGTTGCTCCAAATCGGCGGCCGAACGATGTCGGGAAACGGGTGGCGCCACCTGACGCAAATCTGTCATCGAGGAGCCTAACTCATTGGGTTTGGTTACGGCTGACTTGACAGAGAGCAGAGATTTGGCCAGATCCCGTTTGCGTTGTTCCATCAGAGCGCGATTCTGTTCGGTACGTTGGGTGAGCATCAACAGCTTCTCACTGCCACTTACCGCCTCGGGCGTGTTGTTATCCTCTTTTCTGGGTGTGGTCAAAGGTGTGGAAGTATCCACACGGGATTTAAGCACCTGCAGCTTGTGTCCCAATGATTTTAGGGACTCCATGGATTCACTTTTGCTATTTGAACGCAGGCCAGTTTCCGATTTTCTTAAGGCACGTTCGCGCAAGGCAGAGAGACGTTCCTAGGAGGAGGGGCATAAGTTTGTTTCTTTTAAACAATTCCCATACAAGACTCACCTGCTGTTTGGACAAATTCAGGCGCAGGCTGTCCAGGCGTACCTTTCCGCCACTCTGTCCCTGTAACAGGGACACATCGGTGGAGTCTGCCGTCTCATTAGCTTCATTTTCGTTGGGCTGCATAAGGCAGGGAATAATCTTAATTGATGACAACTTACTCCTTGGTTGGCACTCACCTGCTCCATCGAAAAATCGTAAGAACTTTCCAGGCTCCTGTCCTCCATACTAAGCAATTTGGCAAACAAGTATTCCCTACACCTAACTAAATGTGCCAATGTGTGGGCTATCTCCTGCTGCTGCTAATGCTGCTGCTGGTGCTCCGCCTCCTCCAATGCGTGGTGTGTGTTGGCTTGGTATGCGTTTGGCTAACTATCGACATTGACTGCAACTGCCAAAATGGGACATAATTCAAAGCAAGATTATTAAAAATATCAAAAACTAAACTATACTAAATGGGTCAAATCGAAATTTAGGAATTCGTGGCACTGACGTGTGCGCTCTGCTGCTGGCTCTGCCACGGCGAGTGTTGTGTGTGGTGGTTGTTGTTGTTGTATTTGTTTGCTTGTTTTAATGTGTTTACTCTGCTCGCACGCAGATATTGATGTTCTGGCTGACAGACTAGTCAAAGGACACACGATTTGGGCCAAGCAGAAGATTTAGTTTGAGATATTTACCAATTATTATTAATGCAAATAACAAAAGTTAGTTTTTCTATCGTTGTTGAAAGTGCGTCAAGTTAGCGTCGTGTTTGGAACGGTTGGGCTTGGAACACACAACATATTTCATAATTTTAGCTGGGTACTAATGCCCTTGTTCCACTTGGCAATCAATCAATATCATTGATGTGATATTTTCTTGTTCCTCTGACGAAATTATATATCAAATATAAAGGCATATTAAAATTACATATTATAGAATAACAATTGTGAGCTTACCTCGGTTATTCACAACATATGGCCGTTTTTAATGGAGGGGGCCATAAACTTATCCGACCCTGCGACTGGGCAATAACCCGTTCCAATAATGGTCCCTATTGGTGAATTTTTCGAACTCGATAGCATATCGATAGAAAAACTAGCTTTTAGCGGAAAAAGTAGATCATTCTTCTGCTTGGTCATCTGTCAAAAAGTTTCCTGAATATTTCTTATAATATATGAGAGGCATTCAATTTGTGTGTGCTTGAATAAATCATGAATTGTATACAGCAATTTACCAATGGTTGATTTTATTATCGATTGGAACACACAGTTTTTCCAAACAATATTATATTCAAAGTTTTTTAAAACAACCGTTTCTAACTTTTGCTGTTCCATTTCCACTGCTTCAGATCGACGCTAACTTCAGTTTGTCATCACTTTTCGCAGTTCGGTATACCGATAACTTACAGTGTCACAACGCCATTGCGTCATCAGCTGTTCACTGGCGCCAGTTTAAAAATATCAATGAACTCACCAACTCTGCGAGCAGTCAATACTGGGAAGCCTTTCCTTCAATTATTTAGCCTTCAAGATCAGCGTCAGGCTTATATACCAACTCTATTTCGGATAGGATATATTTTGATGCTGCAGTATCAACAGAAAGCAGTGTACATTCTTAAGCACATTCCGTTCCATAACCAAACTTTACCTAGAATAATATGGACCGTTTGGGCCCAATTGCCAAGTGTTAGTTTTAAGCGAAAGTGAAGTTTATATGGTAATCGACCTAAAAACGCCATAAACCATAAGATAATTGTGTCGATTTAGGGTTGGGAGGGGACAGAGGCTTATGTGGGTGGGGATTCTAATGGTACTTTGGATAAATTTGATATATGTTTGATATATGATACAGAAATAGGTTAATATATTTCCGAAGCGAACCGGAGTCAGTATCAGCTTTAATACCTTGAGAGGTTCGGTTCACTGTTATCTGAAAATCGGTTTTGCAGCCCTGCTTTAACCCAAAACTGTTAAAATGTTGTTAAAAGTTGTTATTAAGGATGATTTTAAGTCCCGATGTTCAAATGTGACATCACAATCCAGCCTTTTGGGGGGGTTAACCTTTTTTTTTTTTGTTTTTTGTTTTATTTAAATTTATTTCAAATGATATTTGATGTTTAATTAACAATGTTTCGCTTTTTTGTTTTTCAGTTTTCTTTTTTTTGTTTGTTTTAGTTTTCCTTTTAAGAAAAACAAAACCACTTAGTTTTTAAGATTCATGCGCTGTAAATTTTATAATAATAATAATGCAATTTTGCTCTTACGACTTTTGCCCGGGATTTGAAATAAAATAATGCAAATTGAAAGTTTACTTGTGTTTTGTTTTTGTTGTTCAATCCATATGTTTTCTTTTGTTTTTTTTTTGTTTTTCGTTTTTGTTTGCTACAGCTGAGAGACATCAAGTACATTTTTTTATCTTTCGTTTTTGTTTTTGTTTTGCTTATATGCGTCGTTAATGTTTATAATTTTTATAGGTTTTTGACTGTAAATTCTAGTTTAAACAACATTCAAGTGGTATGAAAAAGTACAGCCGATCAGACAAGTAGGTGTGTGTGTGTGTGTTCGTGTGTGTGTGTGTGTGTGTATAAATCTATAGATATATACCCCTTGTTCTTGAATGCTTTTTTTGAAAAAGAAGTAAAAAAAAAAAAGTTAAAAAATAAAAAAAAAATAACCTCTCAAAGAGTACAGATTTTTACAGATTTCGAGGGGGGAGGGGGTCTTGGGACTAGAGTGGATCTTACCAGCTCGACCCCACTCTACACTCCATATTCATCCGCATCCGTCCATAAAGTGTCCTTGGGCAAAACAAAAGAGGACATGCTAAATGTACATATATATAGAATACGATTAGATAATAATATTAATGATAAACCTTTAAGCCTTCAATTAACAATGTGTGTGTGTGTGAGTGTGTGTGGTTTAGTGTTTTCCCCTAGCTCTGCTTTTGGTAGGTCCTTGCTGATATAGATCCTTATATAACTCCTAAAAACCAAATCTTTTTACTCGGACTGTCACTATCCCACATCGTGTGCTCCTAGGAACTATATAAGACGATCTATTTAAACTCCAAATCTTTTTATTTTTGTCTTTTTTAAAGTGAAAAAAAAAACATAAACAAATTAAATGCAAAATGCCTTAAAAAAAAACCCATAAAATGAGGAGTTTTCCTTCACACAGAGGGAGAGCGACATATATATATATATAGAGAGAGAGAGAGAGAGGGAGAGAGAGAGCGAGATGGAGGAGGAGTGTGTGTGTGTGTGTGTGGTGTGTGTTGTAGCAACTTGCAGAGCTCTTTTTGCCTTTTGATTGTTGTTTTCATTTTTCATATCTTTTAGCGTTTTGTTTTGTTTTGTTTTTTTTTTCGTTTGGTTTTTAGTTTAACAATTTTACATTTATCTAAGCAAAGAACTGAAATAATTTTGCTCATTTAACAAGTTGTTGTTGTAGTAGTTGTTGTTGTTGTTGCTGTTGTTGGTTTTCTAGTACATTAATCTTGTTGTTTGGAAAACTCTAAAGAATGAAAAGCAATTTGATAATTTTGTAATTTTTGTTATGTTACACTTTTGAAATGCGAAATTAAAACTGAGCAATTCACACTTATGGATTGTTGTTGTTGTTTAAATATTTTTGTTTTTTTTTTTTTGTTGTTTTGTTGATTTCTTTAAAGAGAATTTCCCACGCCGCGTTTATTCCTGCCGCCGCGTTCGTTGTTGTTGTTGTTGTTGTTGCTGCTGCTGCTGTTAATGTTGCCGGTTGCTGTTGTCGTTTGCTGCTGTTGCTTGTTGTTGTTGTTGCGGATTTATGGTATTTTTGTTGTTGTTTGTTTGTTATATTTTATGGCATTCAGAGCAAATATTTGCCCAGCAACAGACCCAACACGGCCACAGCAATGGCAATTGCTATATAAAACACCGGAATCTGTTTCTCAGCCAAAGCTGGAGCATACGGCTCATTCACTTGCTTAATGGCCGCCGAGCTGCGATAACGTGTGATTTGATCCTGCAAAAGGGGAAATGGAAAAATGATAATGTTATTAAGCTGGTAAGGCAATAAGGGAACAATGTGGTTTGTTGTTGGTCAGCGCCAACACCATTCAAAGAAGAGAACAAAATCGTTTGCATGTGTGTCGTTTTGTATACCCCGCGCCCTACATCAGGCCTGGCCAGCCATAGACCCTGGGGGCCGAAGTCGCTGGGCAAGTCATGCCGAAGTCTATCATTACTGTATGTCAGAGAGAGACAGGCGTATGTTTTTTTCGCTCTCCATTTGTCCAGGCCTGCCCTACATGTATACGATTATTGCTCTCCTATACTCGGTGCATTTACAAAAACAAAGCGTACCCAAAGAGCATACGGCTGGGCATCGCTGATCTATGAAAACGAAACTTTTCTCCCTAATCCCTAAGACCTGGTCCTGGTCCGGCCAGTGTGCTTAGTGTTGCCGTATCATCCATATCGAAATATTGATATATCGATCAAATATCACAGTTCGACAAAATCCAACTTTTGGAAAAAAAAACCCAGGATGAGTCCCATTAATTCCGATGGAAGGCACTTCTGTAAGCCTCGCCTCATATCCAGTTTTTCAACTGTACCCTAGGTTCGCGGTCTATGGGTACTTTTGTATTAGCAACACACAGCGACAACAATTTTAACTTAATCTACAAAAATCAGCAAACACAGGTAGGGTCATTAGGAACCTAAGATTCTCATCCCGGTTTTTTTTTTAGTGTCGTACTGTGCATTTACACTGTGACATGTGAATCTAAATAAGGGTCCCTACCCAATGGTCACGAATCGTGGGAGATCAAATCACACTTGTGAAATCTGTAGGCTTCGCCCACTCTCTTAGCTGTAAGAGAAACCCGATGTGTCCCTACCACATTGGGACAGACGGAATGTCCTTATTATAAAGACATATACTGAAGAAAGTTAGTGTCACAAAACCTACAAAGAACAGAGCAAAATCTAAGTTTATCTGACACGTAGCTTCTATTAAGAAGATGAGAAATCGGCCCTTAGTCTAACAGAGACATCAAGGAAAAGAGTGCAAAAGGAAACTCGATACTAACTTAAAAACGAAGACAAGGCGAAGGAGAGACATTCTGTACTTAACCAACTACTTTTCGACTACTACCAAACTAGAAACGTCCCGGAACACCCCAAGAAAACTCTATGAAGTTTGCTTCACCGTGTAAATCCAATCCAGAAAAAAACCGATGGGCGATCTACAAATCCCCCGGACTGGATGGCATATTTCCCGCCATGCTTAAAACGACCAAAGGTGTAGTCCTAGCCATGGCTACAGTCCATTTCTGAAGCTTGCCTGGGGTGGGGCTATGTACCTGTGGCCTGGAGGACGACAGCACGTGTTGTGTTCCTACCCAAAGCAGGGAAATGCAGTCACAAAGGACTACAGGCTCAATTAGCCTCACTTCATTCCTGCTTAAAACAATGGAAAAACTACTAGACCTCCACACAAGAGAAGGCATGAAGCTGATCTTGGAGAAGGGAAATTGGTGGAAACAGCGCTACACTCTCTAGGAGCCACCATCGAGAAAGCACTGTACCATCAAGAGTATGCCTTGGGAGCATTCATGGATATATCTGGTGCATTTAACAACGTCTCCACAGAGGCAATAATGCGCTGCCTAAGAGCTGTATCAATACATTACATTACATACAATTTGCTGAGCAACAGAAGAGTACAAGCCTAGAGGAAGGAGGAAGGAGGCACGCCTCAAGGCGGAGTACTGTCACCCCTTCTATGGAACTTTGTGGTTAACGAACCACTAAAGAAATTCCGTAGGAAAGCATCCAAGATAACCGCATATGCCGACGAAATGAGCATAATTATTGTAGGAAAATGTCCATCGACTCTCAGCTCAATCATGGACTCTATACTTAAAGAGATACTAAAATGGGCCACAGAAGAAGGAGAAGACGGACCTTATTCTCGTTAACAAGAGATACAAGGTACAGCAATGGACTTCACCAAAGAATAACGTTAAATACCTTGGAGTAGTAATGGACAGTAAACTGTCATGGAAGCCGAATGTGGAAGAGAGAGAGTGAAGAAGGCGTCCAATACACTCCATGTATCCCAAAAGATGCTGAGTAGTACTTGGGGCCTATCACCTAGTCTGATGCATGGGCTCTTCATTCCAGTAATACGAATGATACTCCTACACGGTATACTGGTATGGTGGTAAGCCATGGAGAAATCCGCATACCTAAAGCGGATGGAGAGGACCCAGCGACAGGCACTGATCTGTATTACGGGGGGGCTGTATTACGGGGCACACCTTATATTTCCACCTTCTGAACGAATCAACGTCTATGTATATCTATGTTTATGTATTACGACACCTGTAGGCAATGCATGGAACCTGGAGTCGCAGAGACCCTACTACACCTCATTTACAGCTGCCCAGCAATTGCCACGATAAGATTACAACTTCTGCACACCCCACGGTACGCTTCTTTGGAAGAAGCGGCCAAAAGCCACCCAAAACAATTAATGGCATTCGCCAATACATCAAAGATCCTCCTGGATTTCTAAGTCAAACGTGCCCGGCCTCATTAAGGACCTTAAGGTCTATGTGTGACCCCATCTGTGGTCAGCCGGAACTACCTAACATAACCTAACTTTACTTTACTTAAGCTGCTTGCGGTATAAATCGATTTCTATAGAAAGAGATCCCATCATCTTTATCGCTCACCTTCAAATGTAGATTCTCTTTTCGCAGTTCGCTGTTGGTTTCCCGCAGAGCCTTTATCTCACCGGACAACGATTCCACATGTTCGGATGCATCGGGCAAATTTGAGGGCTGTGAAAACTTTTGAAATTGATTATCTAAAATCTCTCTTTTACAAAATTATGGAATATTTTTATAATGCTTACCTTCTCCTCGTTGGACAACAATTTGGTCTCACTTTTGAGCGCCTCGGTGCTGGCTGAACTGGCATTGGCACCCACACTGCCGCCACCGCCAGTGGCACCGCTATTATTCTCAGCATTTGCCTCATTGCTGGGCATCTCGAATACACATTTCAGCTTAGCATCCATCAGTTGTTCGGGCTCTAGCTCCTTCCACTGCGGAGAAGGGATGAAGTAGGAACATTATCACTAAACTTAATGGAATTTCTGTTAGTTTTACGCACCAATTTATTTAGATCGGTTAGATCGGCATCAATGGGTGCCAGCACGCTCTGCACCATAAACTTGTGCTTATTTTTCTCCTGCTGATCATACATGAAGGGCTGCAGGCAGACTGCAAATCAAAAAACAGATGAGGATTACATATTTGGATTTGGCAGTGGACAAATGTGAATACTTACTCTCCACCTGAGTCGATCTTAATGGGGCAATCTTGCCAATGTTTGGACGTACACAGTAGCGCTTGGGTGCGGTGGTCTTGATCTTAAAAACCAAGGGAAATGACGAATTGTTACGCAGGCTCATGACTGTGACAACGGGCCGGTTGAAGGGGCCTGGAAAGGAGGAAAAGTTTCGATAAAGTTAGTTAATGTTTCTTGTATTGGAGATTCATTTCTGATGCGGTTCATCATTTGAAAATAACTCTGTGAATTGGAAGATGTATTTGGTACCTAATGGGTCTTGGAGGAAGAGCACACCGCTCGCCAGCTGAGCGAGATATGCTATCTCCAGAAGATCAAGGGGAGCCCTCACTAACTACGCTGCTTCAGCCCAGACCCCAGCGGTCAGTGACACTCAATGTACTAGGTTCAAGGGCCATCTTAGCAGCCTGGAATTTCACCCAATCTCTAGACAGATCCTGGCATTCATATAAGCAATCGTTGGGTGTATGAGTTATGAAGAGCTTTCCCCCGTCTACTTCCTCCACTTAGTTCTGACAAGTGGCCTGACATAGTCATAATACCTTTTGGCATGGTCAGGCATAAAATACGGTCACACACACTCACACCCAAAACACTTATTCGGCTTGCTAGCGCGTGTGTGTGTGTGTGTATGTGAATGAGCTAAAAGGAAATTCATTAGTCAAAAGTCGCGTCATACCTACAAGCGATCGGGTGGGGGTGGAGCAAAATGAAGAAGAGATATCATGACAGTGCACAGTGGAGCCAACAGCTCAATGGTTTTTTTTTTTGTTGTTTATTTTGACTAGGTTCCATGCCTTTTCAGGGCAAACTGTGCAAGGTGAGACACTTGTTTATGTTCGGTCTTTTCTCCCTCTCCCTCTCTCTGTCTCTCCCCCCTTTTCGCAAAGTCCAATTAGCAACAGTGCATTAGGCGTGTGTGCGGGTCATATGGCCAAAATTTACAAAAGCAAAAAAAATGGCCCATGACAAGTTTTTAAAAGTATAAAAATAAAATGCTTAGCCCACAGAGAGTGACAGATAGAGAGAGAGAACGAGAGCAAGCTACGCCAGCTGCCGGCGAAACTGAAAAGTGAGGGTTTGCTGTCAAAAGGGAGCGAGGGGGGGGGACTTGACCAGAACATTTTTAAGACAGCCGCGTAGACCCCCCCCAAAAAAAAAAACAAAAAGAAATAAAAATGTTGTCAGAAACAACGGAAATTATTATTGATAAGCTAAGCAAAAGAAAGCGAAGCAGCGGGAGAGAGAGGGAGAGCGTAAATGTTATACAGGGCCAGACACATCGTGTGCAATGCGAACTTTGCAGTTTGCTCTCTCGCTCAGAACTTTTGACCTGGCATAGCCAATTTGCCTCTAAAAAAAAATTGGTAACTGCAATTTGTTGTTGTTTACATTCTCATACATGCCCTCCCCCTCAGGGCCAATAATTCTGGTCGATATGTGTGTGTGTGTGGCCTTCCATAAAAAAAAAACCTAAATTAAAGGAAAGGTAACTTCGACCGAAGTTGATATACTCTTGCATTCCCCGGAATATTTGTAAATGGAGATTGTGTTGGTTAGTAAGCCCCCCTTCGTGCCGCCCAAGTCGATTGTCAGCATGAAAGCTTTAAGATTATGTTCTTATTTGGATAGTGTTGGCCGATCTTTCCCCTGGCAGCTATTCGATAGTAATAGAAAACAATAATGTTTCCCCCTTACGTTGCTGTCAGCTGTTTGCCATAGTCATCCGATCCGACCGGCTCTGACAAATGTGCATCCTACATGTATTTTCCAGACTTTGTGCAAAACTTTTGCTCAAGGTAGCTTTTAAATTAAGGGGAGGAAATGGCATAGAAACGCAGTCAGACGGACATGGTTATATCAATTGTGCGATTGGAGATGCCTTCCCGTATGCGTTGCAGAAATCACACCAATTGAATACAACTCTCTGCAAGGGTATACAAATTAAGTATTTCTTCTTACCCACAAAACGCAATTCATGTTCTGGCACGATGCTCAGCGGCACTTCAAAGAGTTGTTTGCTCATTGTTGCTGTTGTTGTCGATGTTGTGGCTTCCACTTTGTCAAGTTGTGGCTATAAACATGGGAAATTTTCATAACTTGGTCACAGAAAAAAAAACGCCACAGAATTCGCTTACGTTTGCTTTTCCTTTAACAAAATTTCGTTTGTTTTATATTTTCTTTCTTCCACTGCGCGTCGTCGTCGTCGTCGTCGTCCCTCGGTGTGTTCGTCAGCCTTCGCTGTTTCTTTCTCACTCTCTCAAAAAAAATATCGGTAAATTTGTCAAACACAGAATTTTATTGTTGTTGTTGCCAAAAAAAAATCCACCAACGATCAACGTATAATTGTGTGTGTGTGCCGAATGCACTTTTAGATTTTGTAGTAAATAGCTGACGCTGGCGCTTGCAATTTACTAATAGTTAAACTTTATGCTTATTTCACGCACTTCGGTTTTTTTTCTTCTTTTCGAAGCTAAATGCAAAACGCCGTCAAACGCATGCGTCACTAGAGCTGTCAAATCTATCGTGCTGTAGTTATCGATGGCCTGAGCTAGGGATGGCCCAGTGACGCGATGGTAATTCGCCTTTTGAGTTAAATTATAACGACATAATTATTTTTGAAACAATGTGCTGGAAGTATACCGAATGGAATACAGAACTTTAAAAATAGCCACAAAAAGTATTGCATTGGTTGGGAACGATGGAATGTGGAACATTGATTTGTATTGAATCTACATCGAGGTCGCAGGCGAAAATTTCTTCTAGTCAACCAGAAAAATAATATTTCCAGGAAGAACTCAAGAAGGAATACGGGGCTGTGAAAAAGTCCAGTGAAGCAAAGAAATTTTAAAGAAATCAAGATTTCCAAATGATATTTTGTGAAATGTTAGTTTAAGCGGGTGTATGCAAATTAATCGAAGGATATAATTTATTTACGCTATTTATGTCCACTGTGCGGCTTTTTGATTTTGACATTCAATTGACTGTTTATATTTTTACTGTGAATGGCAATTTTTTAGTGGTGGTGGTACAGACTGGGTGGAACGGCATGGGTTATGGGAACAATTTGATATTTAAATGAATATCTTTTGGATTAGGCTAGGAGTTAGAAGAAAAAATCGAACTACTGTCATTCAAAATAACAAAAAATTGGAATAAGGAAATCCCCTTGAGTTTCCCACGTCTTTATCTAGGTACAGTCGATAACTTTCAAGCTTGCAGCTATTTCAGTATCGTTTTGTTCGATATTCCCACTTGCATATATTCTGAGAGAATATTGGGTATTTTATGGTAAGCTTAATGCTTTGTTATTTTTCCAGAGTATTTTTTTTTTTGAACATTTTTCTGTTATTTTTGGTATTTTTTTAAGGTGCCCCAAGCCCTTGATAACTGTTGAATTAGTATGAGCATTGAATTTTTTTACACTCGATTAGTTGGATACGTTTATTTGCCAAGAAATGTAATGAATATAGCTTGATTCACCTAAACTCAAGCTAATTTGTTGGGTTTTTTTTTTTACTAGTGCGAGTCCTTGTGATCGAGAAATGTTTAAAATGAACTGCGAATATTTTAATTTTAATTTAAATTTAAGTTTATCATTGAAAACAAAAATTTTGTTCTCCCTAGAACCTTCGACCGATCGCTTATGTTGGAGCTGTAAATGACTACCAGTCCGGTGTTTTACTCTTCTTCCAGACTCATAGGACAACTACTAAACTTTGAGGCATTATTTGTTTGTACGTAAAATTAAAATACAAACAGAAATAAAATCAAAAAGGAATGTGGATAAACATTTTCACAAGAATCCAGTACATTGGTCCATGAAAAAAGCATAAAAATACACTGTAACCTCCAAGATAAGCCGGGTCCATTGGGCCAACATTAAGGATCGTGACTTTATGGAAAATGCAAATTAAATACAATTTGAAACTTTAAATCAATTTTCCGGTCGAATATATCCAAATGGGCAACATGCAATACAAATAGTAAATAAAAGAAAGAAAATGGTGATGAACACTCCAGATGTGTTCACTTCGAGCAGTTGCTCTGAACTGATTTCTATTTCTTGTGCTTCATTAAGCAAACTTGATTCAGAATTCTTAACTGACATTTATTCCAAGGCCTACTACTTGCTCTTATTTGATTATCAAATTTGTAAATCTTTAAACACCATTGCATACTTTTTGGCTGCTCTTAACTATTGAGCTTTTTTCTCATCTTATAGATAGACCTTAAAATATTGAAAATTTAACAAGAAAAAATTTATCAGCGATATTTGCATTAAAGCGGAAAATTTGATACTATCGATTTTAAGCATGTTTGTAATAATTTAATGACAGATAATTCAAGTAAGATCAATATTGTTTAATAATGTCAGCATATAACTTGAGCAACTTTTGACAAATCTCCTCACCTTGTTGTTCCGCCCTGCACTCGATAGTTAACCAAATAAATTACCTTTCGATATATCAAGAGTACCATCACTAACATTTTTTCGCAAATTTCCCGCTTCAGACGGTCACACTTATACTCGTTGCTGAAAAACCCACAAAAGCTGGTCTTACTCCAAGTATCGATTAGTTATCGATAACCGGAGACCCTTGCACATGGTGCTCTCGAGTCCAAGTCAAAAAAAGTAGACAGCTCATAAATCCTAAATTGCAAGGCTCACTTGGTCCGCTGCTAGTGTTTAAAGGATCCCATTTTTTTAATTTATTAACTAAATTATTTAAGTAAAAAGGTAAGTCATGGGCACTCAGCTGTGAAAAATTCAATAACGTGCACACTTCATGCGCTGACACAACGTGAGGCTAGTGCTTGTGTATGTGTGTGTGTGTGTATGAGAGCGATGGTGAAGAGCAGAGAAAGAGGGGTAGGTCGGCGCGTGTGTGTGTTGCAATTTTTTTTTTTCGTTTTACACTGCAGACGCAGCAGCTGCAGCGGCGGTGGAATTTTGCAACTAAATGGCAACAGCGCGGTTAACAGTGAATCATTCAATTGAACGCGGGGGGAAGGCAGGTGTGTGTGTGTGTGTGTGTGAGAATCCGCTCAGCAACAGCGAGGTGGAGAGTGTAAGCAGAGACCACGCACGCACAGTGGAAAGTTTTTTCTTTTCTTTCTATTTCGAGTCCAAGATTGTTGAAACAGTTGTTTATTTTATTAGTGGTGTGAGAGTCGGATCCATTCGGTGCACATGTCATCCAATATCTTTAATCAGTGATGACGATAGAGCTTTTTCAAGCTAGCCATTTTTTTTAGCTTGCGAAATTTTTAATTGCAAAATTTTAGCTTTACCCAGCCGCCACCTTCGCCAGCAATTTGCAGTCAGTTGTTAAATTTCTTAAACTTGGAAAAAAGTGCTTGCCTTGGCCTGTTTAAGCCATGATTTTTAATTCTCTAATATCTCATTTGTTTTATTTGTCACTTCTCTCTTCCACAAACACACACATACACACATTCACATTTAGAACCCTACGCTCCAACAACAAAATTCAATTTTTATTTTAAACAAATCAAACATCAAGTTTATCACAGCGACACACAGCCACTAACAAGCGAATATGCCATCCGACGCCAAGAAACGTGATGCCCAACGCAAGAAGGATGCCCGCAACAAGAAGATTGCACAGATTCCCTCCACGAAGAAGGCCAACGGCATTAATGGCCAGGCGGAACGTGAGCTGACCGAGGAGGAGAAACTGTGCGCCAAGCTTGAGGAAGAGGCACGCATCAGTGCGGAGGCGCGCTCCTGTACCGGTTCCCTGGCCGTGCATCCGCGATCGCGTGATGTGAAAATTGCCAATTTCTCAATTACGTTCTTTGGCTCCGAGCTGCTGCAGGACACCATGCTCGAGTTGAATTGCGGGCGACGTTATGGTCTTATCGGTTTGAATGGCTGTGGCAAGTCCTCGTTGCTGGCGGTACTTGGTGGCCGTGAGGTTCCTATACCGCCGCACATTGATATCTTTCATTTGACGCGCGAGATACCCGCCAGCACAAAGAGTGCGCTGCAGTGCGTCATGGAGGTGGACGAGGAGCGCATCAAGCTTGAGAAATTGGCCGAGGAGCTGGCCATGAGTGAGGAGGATGATGCACAGGAGCAATTGATTGATATCTATGAGCGTTTGGATGATATGTCAGCGGATTTGGCTGAGGTCAAGGCGGCACGTATTCTTCATGGTCTGGGCTTCGACAAGGCGATGCAACAGAAACAGGCCAAGGATTTCTCAGGTGCGTAGCGTTCTGGCAGGAAAGGGGTCAAGATGATTGGAAAATTGGTGTGCTTTAAGAGGAAGAATACAGGTTCTCTTACACGAACTTTACAAGATCCTAGAGATTTGTCATTCCACTAGGGGGGACCCCAGCCCACTCTCTTCCCAAGCGGAGCAATCTTTAATCCATCTCATTTCTTTCCATTAGGTGGTTGGCGCATGAGAATTGCGCTAGCCCGTGCCCTATTCGTGAAGCCTCATCTTCTACTACTCGACGAGCCTACCAATCATTTGGATTTGGATGCCTGTGTGTGGCTGGAGGAGGAGCTGAAAACCTACAAACGCATCCTGGTGCTTATCTCCCATTCGCAAGATTTCCTCAATGGTGTTTGCACCAATATCATCCATTTGACCAACAAACGTCTCAAGTATTATACGGGCAACTATGAGGCTTTTGTGCGCACACGCATGGAACTGTTGGAGAATCAAATGAAGCAGTACAACTGGGAGCAGGATCAGATATCGCACATGAAGAACTATATAGCACGATTTGGTCACGGTTCCGCCAAATTGGCCAGACAGGCGCAGTCCAAGGAGAAGACATTGGCCAAAATGGTGGCTCAGGGTTTGACCGAGAAGGTGTCGGACGATAAGGTGCTAAACTTCTATTTCCCTTCCTGCGGCAAGGTTCCGCCGCCAGTGATCATGGTGCAGGTGAGTTGTTTATACAGCAATTCCAGTATAAACTATTGATTTTGATCAATTTATTATGAATCTAGAATGTCAACTTCCGTTACAACGATGAGACGCCTTGGATCTACAAGAATCTGGAGTTTGGTATTGATTTGGACACTCGTTTGGCCTTGGTCGGACCGAATGGTGCGGGCAAGTCGACACTGCTGAAGCTGCTCTATGGTGATCTGGTGCCCACGTCCGGCATGATTCGCAAGAACTCACATCTGCGCATTGCCCGCTATCATCAGCATCTGCACGAGCTGCTCGATTTGGATGCCAGTCCGCTGGAGTACATGATGCGTGCCTTTCCCGATGTCAAGGAGAAGGAGGAGATGCGCAAGATTATTGGACGCTATGGTCTGACGGGGCGACAGCAGGTGTGTCCCATACGACAGCTGTCGGATGGTCAGCGTTGTCGCGTGGTGTTCGCCTGGTTGGCCTGGCAGGTGCCGCATCTGCTGCTGCTGGACGAACCTACCAATCATTTGGATATGGAGACGATTGATGCTCTGGCCGATGCCATTAATGACTTTGATGGTGGCATGGTGTTGGTTAGTCACGATTTCCGACTGATCAATCAGGTGAGTGCTCAGCGAGCCGGCAAAAGAGAAAAGAAATAATTGAACCATTTCACTTAGGTGGCTGAGGAGATTTGGGTGTGCGAGAAGGAGACGGTGACCAAGTGGAAAGGCGGCATTTTAGACTACAAAGACCACTTGAAGAATAAGATCACCTCCGAGAATGAGAAGAAGGCCAAGGCGGCGAAATAGAGCCCACTTACGCTCTCACTCTCAGACACACACACACACACACACACACACACACAAACTCAAACAGCCAGCCCGCCCGCCCCTCTCCTCTCTCTCTTTGCTATGCACTGTGCGAAATTAGCATTGAGTTGCACACACTTCAATGCCACGACCACAACTCACACCCAATACACACACACACACACAACGTTTTAGCTGAATTTTTTCTTAGTTTTCTCCCCATTTTATGTGTCGAATTAAATTAAATTTAAAAAGTATATACTTACATACAAACTACAACTACAAAACTGCTTGTGATCTTGCGCTTATGTAATTTTGTTTAATTTGTTTATGTAATTTATTTACGCCTTAAATATAATAGAAATCAATAATAAAAAAAAAAAGTAACACACAAATTGATGTAAATTACAAAACAGAGGAGCACTCTTGCTGTGCGAATCATACAGAGTTGTCATAGGGTTACATTTACTTACATACATATACACATATATATATATATATAAATATACATAAAGAATTGGCAAGTTTTGTATTATACATACATAAATATGTACACAAAAATCATAGACGATTTTAGGCTGACAAGCTACAGCAAACATTTAAGATTATAATTGTAAACAAAAAACAAAAAAACCAACCAACAAATTTAGCTAACAAAATGAAAAATATTACAACAGCAAACAAACATCTTAAAAAAAAAAACAACAACAAATAAATAAAACAAAAGAAGAACAACCTACAGAGAAATAAACATACAACAATTAAACAAGATACTGGCAAACCGAAATCAAATGTTTTATTAATAACAAAATTCTTGCAGTGCATTCTTATTCTCGGTTTTAGGCCCGATTTCTCAAAGGTTCCGGTTAGCCCCAACCACCGGTCAGATTCTCAGCAGCAGTTTCGCCTGATATCGATAAGTGTCTATCGTGAAATTCCATTCTTAAGCTGTTGATAAACTTGCTGGAAAGTTCCAATGGTCTACTTCTGCTGCAAGTGTGTATTGGCAACAAAGAGAGCACCAAAGGGCTTTGGTGTGCAAATTTTGATTATTTCAGTTGTTCCGTTTGTTTTGGCAGTTTTTTTTGTTGCAGTGTAAGCTAAGCTGAAATGCCGTTGTTGAACTTTGTTCCTAAACTGAACTAGTTCCGACCAAATAAATGCAATGAAACTTATTAAACTAAATTCACATAATTTCACCCTCAAATTTTGCTTCTTTATTGTTCCATCCCATTTTTAGTATAGTTTTACTCCTTACTTATCGTGTAGGCACGTTGAAAGCTTAGTTGAATACATACAATTCCTATACACAAAATTTCGTTACAATATATATATAATACAATCGAATCTAATCTCATTCCTAGTACACCTTGGCCAGGTCCGTGTAGATGACCTTAAGTAACTGTCTCTCCGTTGGGCCAAGTGCACTGAACTCCTGGCCAAAATCCTGCAGCATTTGCTTCAGATCGCACATCTTTCGCTCCACCCAGGCACAAATGATCTCGGCCAGGGCAAATTGTTGTGCCGCTGGCACAAAGGCACCGGGTCGCTCCGTCGGCTCGTTGCTGTAGCCCACACAGGGATGCGTCCCGAACTGAACAGCCAGACTGTAATAGTACTCGATGAGCTTGATATGGGCAGGCGATTGGCGTGCAGGCGGCAGATTTAGGTAAATAAGCAGCAGCAGGCGCAGAACCTCCACACTGTTCAACAGGTCGCCATAAATGGCAGCACTCCGTCGCTCATAGATGTTGTCCACCATGTCATCGTAATGCTGCAGGGCACTGCGATAGTCCCCACGCTGTAGGCTCATGTCGGCGCTCATTTCCAGGTCGTGAATCTGATGCGAGGGCGAGGCAAAGCTACTGGTGCAGTCCAGGTGGCGCTGCAGCTGCTTCAGCTCGCGCAGAATGGCCGCCTTGAAGACACAACCGTCGACCACACGCTCGGCGGCCTTGTTGTAACAGTGGAGGGCGCCTTCCCGAAAGCCATTGTGTCTGGTGCGCAGGTGCAGCTGATCGAACTCATGATGGGCCTGCAGAAAATCACGAGCAGCCCGCACATAGGCCTCGGATTCGCGCTGAGCCGAGCCGCCATAGGATTCACACTTGGCATAGCCAATGTGACACATGGCCGCATATTGCCAGATACCCGACTCCTCGAAACTGTAAGCCAGGCGCTGAAAGTCTGCCTGCACATCACAGGCACTTGGGGCGAAGCGTCTGAGAAGGCACAAGGAGGGGGGTGAGGGCAAATAAAAGAGGGGGGAATGGTAACTCACTTAAAGAACACGGCTCGTTCAAACTTCTTGATCTTACTAGAGGCACGCAGATATTGTTCAATTAGGTTTTTTGGGTATTGCTCGATGACGACCTGCTGCTGCTCGGTCTGGCCGGGGCCGGTTGTGGAGACGGAGGAGCCGAATGAAGAGCCACTTGTGGCGCTGCCACTGCGTAGTTTCTCCATGCTGACGTACCCCTAGCCCTGCTATAGCTCACAGTTGTTTATTACCTTGAATTGTGCATTATTTATATTTATTGTGATTTATATACAAGTGGACCCTTCGAACTAAGTCAATTGCTTATCGATAACAGGGGGTGGAGACTTTACCGCAAGCGATATCGCACTTTACCGTTTGGAAGTTATTCTTTTAGTCTCGCTTAATTGATTTACACAACAACAATAATTGATATTGTCAAACAGGATTTGGTATTCTTTCATTTGGAGTGTGGTTTGTATTTTAAAGCAAATGTTAATATGGATTGGCCACCAGTTAGACCTTTATAAGAATCATATTCTTACATTCAAAAGGACTCGGGCATCGCCTAGTATACAGCTAGTAAATAACAAAATTGAGTGGGTATTGCCAACAAAACGATTCTAGTATTCTGGTATTCTGCTCCATGTTGATGACACTTTCGACTGGCGATGAAAAAATATCGATTGTTTATGACCCGGCGACTTGGCACGAGTCATCAGACCCCTCAAGTCACAGTAACGAGCTAATAAATTTCGGCTATACACACACATTTCGATTGAAGGTACAAGAAAATAACAAAGCAAATATATACCATTAATGGACGGTGCCTAAATTTAAATTATGCTCTGGTTAACATATTTAACAAAGTTTGGTTCTGGAAAACTCAAAGACTGTGCCATAAATTCAACGCATCGCATCAGGCATTTGCCTCTGCAATCTTCGTATTCGTCAGTGTTGCCCACTTTTAGCTTGCTAAATGTATATATGCACGAATACCACACAAAAAGTCGGCAAAACTGTTTAAAAACGTGGTGGGGTGTCATTTACTTAGAATAAAGCAATTTCTCATTTAGCTACACGACTTGGAACAGGAACCTGTTAATAACTCGGAGTTCTGCATTCGGGGGTACATTGAACTCGGCTGCAAATCTAGCTGGGAAAAGGCTAAGCTGGCAACACCGCAGCCGCCGCCGCCGTCAAACAAAATGAAGTGAGCAAAAAAAAATTAGCAACAAAGCATAAACAACGTAGAAAAATTTAACAGCCCATAATCAATTAATTATATTTATTTCTCGTGTGTCTAGTAAACCAAAGTGCACATTGGTTTTTTGTTAAGTTACATCAAAGTTTTTGATTCGTGTCGTCATCGCCGCCGCCGCCACCACCTCCCACCACAACTCCCCCCGCCCATCAATCCGAAATCTGCATTGCCTTGGCTTGTGGGGACAACTCGCTTGTCCGAGCTTTGATTAGGCCTAGAGCACATTCACCATCATCACATCAACATCATATTTCAGCTCACAAATCAGGTGAGTCCGTGCGCGCTGCCGCTGCTCCACTTGATCCTTGATCCTTATTGAGTGCTCGCTTACAGTTATGTCATCGACCGCTGGCAAACGCAAGGAGATCTACAAATATCTCGCACCATGGCCCCTATACTCCATGAACTGGAGTGTGCGGCCAGACAAGCGTTTCCGCCTGGCCCTAGGAAGCTTCATCGAGGAGTACAACAATAAAGTGCAAATCATAAGCCTGGACGAGGATACCAGCGAATTTAGTGCGAAAAGGTGAATTGAAGTGAGCACAAGCGATTCGATGGCGTTACAATGTTTGCCCCCGTTCTCTTCCAGCACCTTTGACCATCCATATCCGACAACAAAAATCATGTGGATCCCCGACTCAAAAGGCATCTATCCAGATCTGTTGGCCACCAGCGGTGATTATCTAAGGGTTTGGCGTGCCGGTGAACCGGACACACGACTCGAGTGTGTGCTAAATAATAATAAGAATAGTGATTTCTGTGCACCACTCACATCGTTCGATTGGAATGAGGTGGATCCGAATTTGGTGGGCACCTCTTCCATTGACACAACATGCACCATTTGGGGCCTAGAGACAGGACAACCGCATGCACGCGTCTATGTGGCCGGGCATGTGAAAACACAACTGATTGCCCACGACAAGGAGGTCTATGATATAGCATTCTCACGTGCCGGCGGTGGACGGGATATGTTCGCCTCGGTGGGTGCCGATGGGTCGGTACGTATGTTCGATCTGCGGCACTTGGAGCATTCGACCATTATCTATGAGGTGAGTGTGTGTGTGTGTGTGTGTGGGTGAGAAAAAACGAATGTCAAAACCTTAATTTTTGAATTTCTCTCTCCTAGGATCCTGCCCACACGGCGCTGTTAAGACTCGCCTGGAACAAACAGGATCCGAACTATTTAGCCACAGTTGCCATGGACTCATGCGAAGTTATTATTTTAGATGTTCGTGTTCCTTGTACACCTGTTGCAAGACTGAGCAATCACAGAGCGTGCGTCAACGGTATTGCGTGGGCGCCGCATAGGTAAGACATTCTACAGGGGAAACACCATCCCGCCTGCAACCAGTGATCCTGCTTACCCACGGTTAATTTAAGTGTTTATATGTGTTGAAACATGACAATGACGGTGTTTATTCCGAAGAGCTTCGCAAATCTCTTCACACTTTAAGTTGGTTTAGGAACTGTGAAAAAGTTGCTTGTATCAGCATAGAAATAATCATCTGATTGTTTACATTTAACAATTAACGTTGAATCAAGCAGATATGTCAGTCTTACAAAACCGTTTTCCTTCCTAAATCCCGTCTTTCTGAAGCACTAGAACCTGCAGCCTGCAGGCAGAAGCTTGCTCTCATGCATCAATTTCTAAGTAGAGAATCACCACTGAGTCCCAATCTTGCAAGTTAAACAAACTAAAAAAGCCTTTAACTGCTTTTTTCCATACTCTAACAGAATTCCCACAGACTTCTGGGTAAACTTAGTGACACTTTCGACACCAACGCTATAGCTTTAGCTGATACCAGGCTTTATTTTTCCGGCAATACCCAATACTTGGCATCGCGTTTGTCTTCCTTCTATAACTGAATTATCCCTCTGCAATTCATCTCTTGATGTCTGTATTGGAAGATGTAAAGCTTTCACATTTCTCGTGGCTGCCTTGTGATAATTCTAACCTTTTACTTACAAATTCTTAACCTAAATTTATCGATTGTGTCACCATATAACCCTTTGTACGCTGTGAACGAGGCAACACCTGTTTCAGATATGTTTCATAGATCGTTTAACGAACCAAAATTACGAGACTGAACAGAACAGGAGAGTGTTCAAGCACTTAACTGCAGTTTCTATAGAAGCTATTGTGTCTGATGCAGAGCTTCGCAGCAAGTTTTGAGTGCTTCCCTTACAGTAGTACTGAGAGCTTATTCTTCAGATTGCTACCATACATTCCTCATGAAATCAACATGATATCTGATTGATCTAATGAGTTCGTTGTCAGTATGCCCCGGATTTATATACTAAATAAAGCATACTTATTCAAAATGGAATAAATAGAATTTGGGGAGGTACATAGTATGTACTAGTCGGGCTTGACCGACTTTCTTTCTTGTTTTATAACAAACTTAACCAAAAGCTCAGGTATTTAGGCAAGTGTAATTTTGATATTTAAATTCAATAATCTGCAAGCGTTGTTCGTTTGTAAGTCAATATATGGTTAAATTATGAAACAAACTGAACATGTTTGACAGTAAGAAGTGACACGAAAACAGCTGAGTTGCCTAAAACAGTGTTGAAATGCATTTTCGTGACTTCCAGAGACGACAATCAAATGTTACAAATATTTTTGTAGCTGAATATTTGAAAAACCGAAATTGGAACCGGGTATTTTTTGGTACAGTTAACCAAATTAAAGTCCATTTCGTTTTCGGCTTGAATCGATTACCAGTGAAAAATAACGGTTGTGGTTTCGATTTTAATCCCTGGACGAAAACGATGTTTCGGAATTCACTTTTAGATATTCTGTTATCGGAATAGTTAGATCATTGGCAACTCTTTCTTTTACCATCTCCAAAACATTCAATGGGTTTGTTTCCAATTCAAAATTGGCAAAGAACTGGGATAACCGCATACTTAAGCTAAGGTCCATGCTTTTAATCTCATAATAATCGTTTTTGTTTTGTAATTCTCTTCCTTTCACACAGTTCCTGTCACATTTGCACTGCCGGTGATGATCACCAAGCACTGATCTGGGATATACAACAAATGCCACGCGCAATCGAGGATCCAATTTTAGCCTATACAGCTGCGGAGGGCGAAGTCAATCAAATACAATGGGGTGCCACACAGCCCGATTGGATAGCCATTTGCTACAACAAAGCATGCGAGATCCTCAGGGTCTAAAACCAAAATCATAAAAAAAAAAGGGAGAGTCAATTTGTCCGCTGCCTTTGGCTGCAGCCTTTGTAGCTTTTTGGATGCAAATTTGCTGAACAACGCACAGTCGATGACAACAAACAAAACACACACCCACACACACCACACCACACACACATGTATACACAACTTTGCTGTGGATTTTGATTTTGGGGAAGCAGCGGCACAAACGGCTTCCCTTTATGTTGTCTGTGTTTTTTGGATTTGTATTTAATTAGTTGATGATGAATTCTGTCGCGTGTCTTGGCGTCGCCCCCACCACAGAGAAGTGGGACTTTAGTTGGATACATCTATTTAGCTTACAAAAACAACAAGTATAAGTTTAAGTCTTAAGGTATAACCAAAATATGTATGATGAGTATTTTTAATTGTAGTTGATTTTGGACTCTTCACAATTTCTCCCGAAGAACAAAACAAATTGAGGCGCCTCATATAAAAACAATGTCCTACCTCGTTTTCCAATGTGTAAAAACAACAACAACAACAACAAGAAATGTTGTTCAGATTTGTGTCTTACCACAGCAGCAACAAGAACAACAACAACCACAACAACAACAAAAACAAGCGAAACAGAGAGAGAAAGAAAACCAAAACCAAAACAAACAAAAAACAAAAACAAAAAATGCTTTTTCGAAATATTTTTACTTTGTTCACTTTTTATTACTGATACGTTTTCTATGAGAACCAAACGAACAAATCGAAAAGTAATTTAACAAAAGGACTTAAGCAAACATAATTACAACATATAAAAACAAAAACAAAAACAAAAAAGAGTTACACATAAATGAAAAAACTGCACACAGAACAAAGGGCGGCAGTTCTAATATCAATACGAGATAATTTCAACACATCACAATTCAGTTGAGAGTTGAGGGGACTTGCAGCAAGATTTTTGTGAAATTCGGTTTTGAGTAGCGAAATTGGTTCCATTTTTGTTGCCCTTTCTCATTCTTGCTTTCTTGCTTTCATGCTTTGCTGTTCTTACGTTTTAGTTGTGACAAACAATATGGGAACGAGAGAAAAAAGCAAAACGATCGAAAATGGAACATTCGGAATTGAGAGAGGCGGACGTTGACGTTTTATTTTTCGCTTTTGCTGGCACTGTCTCGTTCTTAATAGCACCTTATGCTTGCGCAGTCACTAACACAAGTAAAAAAGTGTGTTCGTGAGTGTGCTTGTGGCTGTCTAATGCACACGACAATAACAAAATCAATGCTGCAATCAGCGTGCATACGTATTGTTTGCCATTAATTTGGCAACATAGAAGAGAAAGAGAAGAGACACACATAAAAAGTTGTTGCTGCAATTTCATCGCTTTGTGCGAAACTAAAACACATGCGACTGAAGCGTATAGAGTGCGTGCACCCCTGCTCTAGACTTTCGAAAGCTTTAGTGCAAATTAAATTACATAAACGACTTCTCAACTAACAATAGAATGAAGCAAAATTTCCCTTTTGTACATAAGGCTGCTGTACGAGTACATAATTTGCCAATTACTTTTCATTTTTCCAAGCATTACTTTTTAAAACGTAGTGCGCTGTCGTTTTTGTGGAAGTGGAATTGCAAATATGCCTGAATATCTTTCTGCGTTTCTTAAAACCGACTGTTCAAAGCCAAGAAGATTTGATGCATACGTAGGGGTTTCCTTCTCTATAATCTAGTAGTTTGCAAAGTTTTAATCACTTAACATCTGAAATTCTCCTAGTTTAGTTAAAAATTTAATCGTTTATACGAAAATCTCTAGAGCTTTCTGGGACACACCTCATTAGCTTTAATTAGGAAAGCAATTATCGAACTTTAATCTCCACTTGAGCGAATAGTTCTTAAACTTTTCACTTTACATCTAAAGTTCTCCTAGTTTAGTTCAAAATTTAATCGTTTATACGAAAATCTCTAGAGTTTTCTGGGGGATACACCCCATAAGCTTTTATTAAGCTACTATTAAGTTATCGAACCGAATAGTTCTTAAACTTTTAGATCCAAAGATCTTTTTTCTGTTTATATGAGACGTAACAACGTCTTACTTTTTGGTCCATTTAGCAATTTAGTTAGTTTTATTTTTGTATATATGGTGGTCTGCTTATTCATATTACCGATTGAGTCCATAGACTTGACAGTTATTAGGAGAAGGAAAGATTTGTTCAGGCAAGCATATTTCTCGTTGATAGAGCAAACAATGCGATCATATAGAACAATGTCGGCATGTTACCAAATGACCCGAGTGAAGTATCCCTAGCTATTTCAACCAGAGATTTATAAGCAGCTAACTGGCGCTTATAAATTGTAAGGTAAAAGACACCAAACCAAACCAAAACTGTTTAAATTTAGGCTGCAATTCTTTAAAATACTGCAAAACGAAACATACTTTTACTTATCAAACCTAAGATTTTGGTTTATGGATTCTCAGATCGTTTTGTTTAAAATTTAAATCCATTTTTGTTGTGATGAAAGTTTAATGCATCTTTTACCACGAATTCTATGAGTTCCTCATCTTTAAAGCAGTGGTGGGCAGCAAATTTGACTTTGAGAGCAAGCCAGTAACAACAACAGATAAGATACATTAACAATTACTTGAGTAATTGTACCTCTAAAGGGGGATTATTGAGTATAATTGTACTTGAAAAGTTGAATTATCTCAAAGAAAGGAGGTGAAAATTATGGTTATTTTTACCAATCAAGTTTGGAAAGCATAAAAATAAACTGATTTCAAATAAATATGTTACTTTTAGAACGAACAATCTTAAAAATCATCGAATTGTGGAATTAGAAGGCATTAAATTACTTTGTTTATCGAAATCATAGCATTCATTTGTAGTTAGAGTCCATTATGTTCACATATTTAAGTGATTCGGCTACAATTACAGGAATAATTTCAACATTTCAAGCACAATTACTTAGTAATCCCACTTTAATGGTACAATTATTCAAGGAATTGAACAAGCATAATTGGAAGTATGGGGAAAAACCAATATGACACTTTCGAACTATTGTTAACTGATCTTAATAAGTTGACCACCCTTAAACGAAACAATAGACGACTTCTGCTTCTCCGCTCACGTTAGCCAGCAGTTTTGGCGAATGCATAGCCTTAGTTACCCTGCGACAGTCACAAGAAGTTGTGAGACGATCGCTACTATAAAACTATGGCTTCTTAAAATGCCTTCCGAACTTCATGGATCTTCGATTTCAGAACATGAATCATTAGCTCTTTACTTTTCCCAAGAATTAAGAAGTGATTAAAAATATAAACTTAATTTAATTTACTTTTTCATTTTTCGTTTGAGGTATTCCATAAATCAATGTTAAGCCTTGACCCTGAGGTGTGTTGAAATTGTGTTGCATTGAATTGAAGCGTTACCCAGAACAAAACAACAACAACAACAACAAACCACACAGCAAACAAAAATACAAAAAATAACAATACTATTTAAACAACAACAAAAAAAATAAAACAAACCGAAATATTATATGAGCGAGAGAGAATACAAGATTGTTGCTATATCCAAGAAAAAAAACAAAAACAAAAAAAACCAAAACGATGATTACTAAATACGAATTACCACATAAACCGGCAAACTAAGCAAAACAAAAAAAAAAAACAAAAAGTACTGTAAAGACAAACACAAAACAAACGCTTTGTGTGCTACCTGAGACTGATGATGACGACTTTTAAGAGTAATCGCGCAGAGAAGGGCCTCCAATTAAGGGTAGTGCACATGGCACTTCTCCTCCTCCTCCCATCCACAAAAAAACAAAAACAAAAATGAAAGAAAAACCAAATTGAATGAATTTTTATTAATAACTTATATAAAATCGTATACCAAGATCATGAGCAAAGAAATATATTGTAAATACAATATGAACAAAACTCAACAACAACAATCAGAAGCCGTATAAACATTTGACAAGACTTAGCGCATGTTTTTTTTATTGTATAGCCATATAAGAAGCGGCCCCCCTCCCTACACATATAAACTAACCGAAAATCCCATCCCCCCCCACACATATACGAAGAGTGTTTATTGAGTTTTTGAGAAGAGAAAGGAAACTGTACTTGACTAAAGGTGGATCATAGATAAGTTTATACGCTGCAACCCTATAACAGGCGGTCCAAAAGGAAATGTTTGGTCGACGACGAAATCGTAAAAATGTTAGCATCAAAAGGTTGCTGTGAGCAGACTCTCCTGTTAGCAGAGAGTGGTCAGTGCGAGAGAATGTAGAGAGAGAGAGCGCACGCTGTTTGCCGCATACATACAAATATGCGTTGATATCGATAGTCTCAGAAGAACACACTTGGGCATACATACTAAAGAGTTTTCTCTTTACGGGGGTTTTTTTTTGACAACTGCAAAAGGCTACCTCTGCAAAAATCAGTACTTTTCAAAAATGATTTAGGCAATCTAAAACATTGGTAGCACAATTTGTCGAGATCTTTAAATTGAAATATATATTCATCAGTTCATTTTATTCTGGACTACCCCACAAATCCAACATTTGAAGGATCTTTATTACGATGAGTTCCTTTCGAGCCCTTTAAATGATTAACAGAAGATTATAATCCGATTACTATATGCAATTATTTATTGAGATATGAATCGAAAATGATTATCAAATGAACTCTAGGTAGGGAACCAATACAATTTGGAGGACTAGAACCAAGAAAAAGAAGTCAGAAGATATGAAAAATTTACTCGTGCTTCCATTTTTCTTAAGACTTTGTTCTAAAAACCGGGTAAAAATTGCAAAATTGTGTTGCAATTGAAAGTGTAGAACCCTGCTTTTGCAGTTGCATTTCTTGGGGCTGATCATTGCCAATCACTCCTTGGAAGGGGAGCAAATGTAAGATTAAAGCTGGTAAATGCTACACTTTAAACCAGGGAATACAACTAAAACTACTTTTGCCACCTGCCTTGAACAATAGCTATAATTCTGTTACGTTTATAATATAATGCTTGTCCGATCCCTGTACACTTACAAAGAGCTTTCGTTCAATATAAAAGCGGACTTTATGTTGCTTCAAACTAACATCCATGAAGATCTCAATTATGAGGAAACCAGAGTACTTGTTGCCTGATAAACCAGCTCAGCCATGACGACCTCAAAGTCCGCCTGCACCTGCGCACAAGCAGAGAGAAAACACCTCAACCTCTATCTCAGAAGTTGAAGCCTAACATGTAAGGTAGAAAATGCAGCGAAAAATCAGAAAAATAAATCAGGATGCATGTAATAACGACAGTTCACAGTTTTCTAGTACAAGTAAGAAACATTTCTGTGGTAAATAGATCTGGTCGCCTGTTTTTTGATGAAATGAATCCATTTGTCATTAAACTATCGGGTTTCAACTGCTAAACCAATTCCGATATTCCTCATACTTGATCTAGTAATCTAGTTGAAATGCTTGTCACCTTTCTTAAACTTTACATGCCAACGATAGCATGAAAACACACTCTGAATTTGGAACAGGGTCTTATATCTCTACTGCATTTCATGCATAATGGGATTTCGATTAATTAAACCAAAAAAGCAATAACTTTGTGCTTGACTTAAGAACAAACGGAGTCAATAGTACGGTAAGTACGCAAATACTTGATTCAAGTACAAAGTTATAATCTCGATATACTTGATTTATTTTTTAACTGCTTTTGGATATACTTAGTACATATTAAAATCTTTTTACTCATACTTTGAGGTTGTACTGGTCTTAAGTCCTGTAAACTGTTAAAATAAGTACAAAGTATTCTTTCTTAAAATCCAGTGTTTTTTCTGTAAATACAAAATGTTCTTGATTTAAGTAGGTTTGTTCTCATTTCAATTATATAAACAGTCGTTTTTTGGTTTTAAACTGTTTCGTGCTTAGTTTAAGTACAGCCAAGAACGGATCAGGCTTGAAATTTTAACAATTCTATTCCGTTGGGTTTAAAGCTTCAGCAACTGTTTTTTTCTGAGTGTACCAAGCATCATAACCTTATGTTGTACTTCAAGGCAGGCTACATTTTTCAGCGTCCATGCCCCTTTGCCGACCTACAAATGCTTACTTCAGTCCATCAGTTTCATTACCTGTTCAAAGAAGTTTTCAAGTAATTTTTGTTCTTCAAGTTTGACCCTTCATGGTGAAATTGTATTGTCCATCTAGTCTCTACTTTTTTCCCAATTTTTTGGCAACTTTTTGGATACCATGTCAAAAAAACGAACCGTCTTTTGATGCAATCCACGAATCTATGCTATTTTTATGTTCATTTAAAGAGCGAACCTGCTGATCCTCAAATTTGCCGTAGATGATATAGGAGCAGCGAGAAACCAAGAAAGAAATCCCGCATTTGCTCATTTGTAGCGCCCTATCCCTCCAGAAGTCAGCGCTCTTCCACCTAATCGAGAAAAATATTCTCAGAAATGAAATCGTAGAACCCAAATTTATAAGAAACGATACCCCATTTGGTTTTTATATTTTACTCTCATCCCCTGTCTCGGTCAGCAAAATATTAACAGAAATGAGCACAAGGGAATATATCTTACAAATCTACCATGAAATCAGAACCGAAAACCCCCCGGATACTGATTTTGAAATGTCTGAAACTAAAGATAACGATGTTAATCATTTTTACCGGTCAGTTTTTTGTTTTGTCCCACAAATGGTCCTACAACACCTTAACTGGAACATTTCTTCTAAGGTGTTAGATACTGGTACTGGACAGCCTTAGCAACTATTGCTAAAGTTCCAAAACCCACTTGCATTTCATTTTCAGAAAGGTTGAAACGATTTGGAAACGAAATGTGCGGCAAGAGTAAAGTCGCACGATAGTTTAGGGTTTCATATAGTTACAGTAAGCCTTGGCATTGAAAGAATTGCTCGGTAATATCAAAAACATCGCAATTGATTAGTATAGCTGAATCAGAAAACAAACCAATGTCTTTTGGTATAATGTTTCAAAGACTGAACTGAATACGTATAATACTTTTGCCAAGTGAGTTCATTAAAAGAAAAGTCGGGTTCTACATTCTTGGATCGAAGTTATTAAATATAAAACTACTCTATGATTCACCATGTTTCTCCATGTTAAGTATAGCTTTGTTTCAACTTAATAAACACTTTTAACGTCTGGAACTGAAATCGAATTAAACAAAAAAAAACAACAAAAAACCAAATATCATCATTTTTTATACACGTATGTAAAATCTGTTACAGGTACAGGGCATATAATAACAGTTAATTTCTGGGCCAAAACGGTTTCCGTAATATTTAAAGCAATAAAAAAAAAAAATAGTTTGATATTTTTTCCCCAATTTACTTTAAACTCTAAGTTTGACATGCTAAAAATGTAACTAAATTTACACTAAAAAGACATACACCCAAACACACACACCCACAAACACACACTCACACACACACACACATATATATATATATATGGTATATATAGACACATCTGTATCAAGCGGAGCAACGTAAACTAGAGTTGAAGGACAGGAGATGATCAAGTTGATGACGATGATGATGTAAGAAGGGAAACCAAAAACAGACAAATATTTAAATAAACCATTTTTAAATAACAGATTTGTATGATTATTCTCTCTCAGATCAGATCAGATCAGATCGGGCACATCCGAGGGTGGACAAATGTTGCTTATATCGACCACAGAGCGGGGCTCCTCCTGCTTCTCTCTACAAAAAAAAAATAGTTAAGACTCCATTAAAACAGCAAAATTCAATGATAAACTTACCTTTTGGGACTTTTCCACTTAAGTGACATTAGATCATTGCACTTCAATTTGGGTATTCTTACTAAAAGATGTCCCGTAGTCTGAGAGCGTTGTACCACGGACTCATCTGGTTTCACCTCTTCACTGTACGCCATCTGAAAGATTTTCCCCTTGACGGTAACACGTACATAGTTGGTCTGTACATCCACTTCAATCAGGGAAGTATCCAAGTGTCTGCAAAATATTACAGGTAGATACTGGTTAATCGAACGCTTAGACAACTGACAATAGTTTCTTAACGGTATTCCTCCATTTATAAATCGTTTTTAAGCACTTTCCTTAATTAAGAGAAGTCAGGTGAGTTGTTTTATTGCTGAGGTAAAAAGTAGTGATTCCCATGTCGTCTATTGCCTAAGCATTTGATTTTGAATTGCTATATCGCTAACTACTGTTCGCTAGCGAATTCACTAGGTATAAAAGAAACAGTCAAAATTCATTCGCCCTCCCATTCCAATTAGTCACAACAGAAAATAACACTGTTCTGAACGAAATTATGACATTTCTAATGGTCTGGCAACCTTTAATCCCAGGATGCACAACTATCGATTGACGTAAGCCTATCGAACTGCTCGGAGCTTTCTTGATGTAGAATTCAAAACACGAATTTTTCACTTTTTACTCTTTGTTTTTGCTTGCCACAAAGAAATGGGAGGTGTTTAACAAATTTATCTATTTTTAAATAATTTCCCATTTCAGACGAAAGTTTTAAGGTATCAAAATTACTGAAATTGTTCAAAAAGTGTACCTTTATTTTTATTTATATTCTTAAATGCCAAATTTTCAATTTACTTTTTATTTCACCATTCACAAGGAAAACCATATGAAACCCCAAAATTCATTCGTTTTACTTTTAACAGAACTCAAATCATTTCCACTTTCGCAGTATTTTTGTGGAAGTGGAGTTGAGAACTAGGCTAATAGCATAAGTTAAGTAGAAGATGTGAAATTGGGCCTAAGAGTTAAAACCATATTTGAGAAATTCTTTGAGAATTCTTCTGCTAGGTTTTGGGAACCATTCAATCAACTTTGGAATCTAAAAACATAGACTATAATGGGTAGCAAAAATTTAGAATTTTAAATAAGATAATGTGGTTTTAGGTCGACGATCTTTTGCACTATGTCGAGCCCGACTATAACATACTCTGTACCAAGAAAATTTGTCTTTTGATCATAACTCGAAAACCGTTCATCCGATCTTCTTCATTCTTTTGGCGGATTGATAAGCTATCCTAATAACTAAATATGTCCAAAAGGAACAAGCCATCTATCTTCAAAACTGTGGGAGATATGACTTTTTTTCTAAATTTCGGGGGCAGGAGGGGGCGTGGCCAAAATTGAAAATAAACTTGATCTGCCTGTAGACATAAGAAGCATATGTCCCATACATGTCAAACCTCTATCTCTTGCCATCTCTGAGATCTGTGCGTTCATACGGACAGACAGACGGACGGACGGACAGACGGACATGGCTATATCGACTCGGCTGTTGATGCTGATCAAGAATATATATACTTTATGGGGTCGGAGATGCTTTCTTCTGGATGTTACATACAAACTTATAATACTCTACTCATAAAAATAGAGGAAAGTTAACTTAGGCTCGGCCGAAGTTTGTATACCCATGCAGAACATTTTTAAACTAATTTGAAGGGCATATCCACTGAAAGCAAACAAGTTTTTCTCAATAAGATTACTTTTGTATGAGAGCTATACTATATAGATGTCCGATTTCTACCAAACTTAATGGAATCATGGGAATGCATAGCAAACTAAGGATTACAAAGTTTGGAGACGTTTGCTTTGAAAACAAAATAGTTTTTCTCACTAAAACTAGTTTCTCGACCGATCATTTATATGGCAGCTATAACCTATTGTCATCCGATTTTGACAAAACTTTTAAGAATTGTGTGAAAGCTCATAAAATAAATATATGCCAATTTTGAAGAGGTTTCTTATTAAGACTATTTTTCTAACCTTACTTTTCTATGGCAGCTATACTATATAGATGTCCGATTTCGACCAAATTTAGCACTATTATGGAGAAGCATTGAAAACTAGTAAATACGAAGTTTGAAGACGTTTGAGTTGAAAACAAAAAAGTTTTTCTCACCAGAACTAGTTTTTCGACCGATCGTTCCTATGGCAGCTATATGTTATAGTCATGCGATCCGGCCGGTTCCGAAACTTTCCAATTGAATTCAAGATCTGCTTTACTTAATTTACTTCACCTATGGAAAAAGCTAACCCCTTTTCCCTAGCGAAATCGTCAGTATACCTTCCCAACTCACCTGTAAACCTCCAGATTTAGCTGATATTCGTTAGCCTCATCCTGAAAACTGAACGTCAATTTGGCCTGATTCAAATTATAGGGACGACCGCAGGGTGCAAACAGCAATGGAGTTCGCCGCTTGACCATCTTCTCTTCAGACTTGGCTTCATGTTTCTCGCGTCCCAGTTTATGCTGACGAGCAATCTCATTGCGTATCTCCGGACAGTGTTCACTTTTGGCATTCCAAAATGCTTTGGTACGCTCCTCCTCATCCGCAATGCCGGCACACTCTTCGGCCAGAGCGGCTTGCTGTTCGGCCACGCGAATCTTTTGCTCATCCCTTTCCATGGCCTGATCCGCCTGACGCTGTACAATGATGGCACGATATTGCCCCAGCTGACGTTGGGCCTGCAAACGTTCCGTGGGCGTTATCTCCACACAATCCAGGGACTGCAATTGTGGCAACGTGGCCACCACATAGTCACGATAGTTAGGATAATCCGCACACGGATTACCTATGAGCAGCAACTCGCGTAGATTGTAATTACCCCTCAGCGACTCCACGCTCGTCAGTTCGCCAATGAAGTTCAAGGTGAGATCCAGTTTGTTCAGCGATTCCAAACCCTCCAGATTTTCAATACGCTCAATATTATTCACCGCTGCATTTAGATACTCCAGTCGCTTCAGCTTGTGCAGATTCTCCAGGCGTGCAATGAGATTCGATTGTAGCAACAGAATCTTCAAGTCCCGGCACCAATTCTGCAAATGCTCAATACATTCAATGTCCTCCTGATGCAGCGACAACTCCTCCAGTGTGCTGATGAGACGTTCATTGTGTTCCGACTTTTTGCGCACCAACTCCTCGGTGACTGAAGGAGAAGGAAAGCTTTAGGGAAGCCTAAATGGGAGGGTCTAAAACTACTTACTGCGCACCATAATGCATATGGAAATAGATTTGAAGCTTAGCTAATTTAATTTGTCGAAATGTTGCCAGTTCTCTGATTGTTTACTTTGTTGTTGTTTTTTTTTTTTTTGTTATTTGTGGTTGCCATAGCCCAACTCTAACTACAAAGTGTTCCCCTTCGATTGAACTTATTGTGGGATTTGCATATCGATTTGCATTGTCGGAACGTCATCAATGTTATGTAGGCCACAACCACTACCACAGGGATGATTAAGTCACATCGCCAGGCAGGGGCGTCAAATGGGAGAACTGAGAACGGATCCCAAAGACACCGCTAGACCATAACTTCACCCATGATAGTTGAAATACTGATTGAGGTAGGCGAATATTCTGGGAATCTCGCGCCAGAATCCCACTTCGACACTAAAGGGAATACCACCTCCTGAAATTGCATTGAAAAGTGAAAAGCGAGGTGTGCCGAGGCACACTAGTGACCGACAGCATGAAGTGTGGCAAACAGAGCTTGGTGTTCCAAGCCTATGGTCAATCTGTGCAACAGGGATTTAAGCATATAGAAAAGCTGACCTTATAAGCCCCGAAACTTTGTGTATCGCACCGAGTACTTATTTGAGGATAGTAATTTGAGTAAAACCTTGTAAAATCAGTTCTTTCGCCTACTTTGCAAGCCACCAAAGCTGTGAAAGATCGAATTCGTCGAAATCCACTGCGCAATCAGAAAATCATGTCACACATCCTGCCAGACACAACGGTCACTTGCTCACAACAGCATTGTTGTGTGTTTCGTTGAGTGAAGAAGATAAAAGGTTTTAAAAAATATTCTATCCCTTTCATTATATAACCAATAAACCCTGTACCAAAACTATGGCGATTACTGGGTAGTAAAGCTGCTATTAAAAACAATAGGAGAAGCCGAAGTTAATTTGAAGGAAAGTGCCTTTGCAGCAGTTTTTTCTAACTAAGATTACTCTTTGGACCTTACTTTTCTATGAGAGCTATACTATATAGATGTCCGATTTCGTCCAAACCTAGTGGAATCATGCAAAAGCCTCACAAACGAACAACTAACAAATTTGAAGTCGATTCCATGAAATACAAACAGGTGTTTCTCAATATAACTTCTTTTTCGAACCATCACTCGTACTGCTTTTGACAAAACTTTGAAAAATTGTGTAAAATCCTATCACATAAATAAATGACAAATTTAAGTTAATTTCCATTGAAAACAAAAAAGTTTTTCGGACTAAGACTACTTTTTAGACCTTATCTTTCTATGGGAGATATGCTAAATAGACGTCCGATTTTGACCAAACTTAGTAAAATCATGGAAAAGCATGGCAAACCAAGAAATACAAAGTTTGGAGATGTTTCAATTGAAAACAAAAATGTTTTTCGTACTAAGACTACTTTTTAGACCTTACTTCTCTATGGGAGATTTTGACAAAACTTAGTAAAACCATGGGAAAGCATAGCAAACTAAGAAATACAAAGTTTGGAAGCGTTTCCATTGAATTTTTCTTTCGATCGATCGATATACCACTTTTCAGACCATACCTTTCCATGGCAGCTATACCAGATAGAATTCCGATGTCGACCAAACTTACTAGAAGCATGAAAAAGCTTTAAAAACTAATAAACACAAAATTTGGAGGCGTTTCCTTTAAAACCAACTAAGTTTTTCGCACTAGAACTAGCTTATCAAACGATTGTTTATATGCTATGGTAATCCGAGTTGAATACAAGCAGGTAGAATTGTATAAAATAAAAATATATGACAATTTTAAGAATATTTCCATGGGGTTTCTTACTAAGACTACTTCTCAGATCTATACTATAAAGAAGTCTATGGGAGCTGTACTATAAAGAAGTCCGATTTCGACCCAGCTTAATGGTATTATGTAAAAGGATGGCAAGCTAATAAATACGAAGCCTGAAGGCTTGATTCGGTGGAAGGTTCTGCCAGTGTCAGTTATTGGTATCTTGATTTTTAGTTCCACAAACTGGAACCTACAGGTAGAGCTTGAAAATCTTTTAAAACACAGACTTACAATAATGTGGAATTTGTTTCCATTGTTTTTTATTCCAAAAATATTATTCAAAGATTTTCAAACGCCTTTCGTTTGTTAGTCTCTATTCATGTTGCAATGGCAAACCTTAGTGAGCATTTTTGGCGTTGCCACATGTAGCAAACAAATTAAGCAAATTCATCCCAGCAAACTTCATCAGCAATTGCCACTTGTAGGGTGTTTTTTAAAAACTTAAAAATGTCGATTCTTCCAGAGCTTCAAATTGCGCCCCATTAGCTGCACACTTCCCCCTCCAAGTCCGCCCCTTTGTTTTAGGTGGGTGAAGTCTAATCAACTGAATTAGAATTAGTTAAGACTATCAGCAAGTTAATTTTGGAAAATCCAAGCGTACGACTCATTGAACATCGAGCCGGCCAGTCACGCACACGCACTAGCACCTCCAGACAGACGAAACCATGTTGGATGACGATAAGGATATACTGCGATTGCTCAGCGATAGCGAAGTCGATGAGCTGCTCGAGCTTTATCAACTGAAATACGGTCCGCTTGACTTTCATTATCTGCTGATGTACAATCAGCGCAAATGGGACCGGCAATTGGACCAGGCGGGCATAGATCGCAGCGATGCGGCGCACATTTCACTGCGCAAGCAATTCTATACACATCGTCGGGGTGACTTTCGCCGGCACGGCACCTATGTGAGCCTGCATCGTGATCTGGTGCAGAGTGTGTCCTGCTTTAGCTGGCAGCCGCAGAACCAAACCGAACTAAACGAATGCCTGGAGCAGACGCAACGCATCGAATGGTCACGTGGAGCACTGCTTACCAATGTGGATCTGGGGCTGTGCGAGAGAGTCAAGGCACTGGCTTTGAAACGCGGAGCGGCTGGCATTGAGGCGCGACAATGTTATGGCATGGTGTTGGCCCACGAGAAGGCTTTGCGGGCACAGATACCGGAGCTGTTGACCGATTTTGAGCTGCGACCCCTGTGCCAGGACGATGCCCAGTCGATACATGACATTTGGCCAAACAATGGTGAGGGATCGCTGGATTATTTGCGAGCATTGATACGGCATAATAGGACATTGGGTGCCTGTCGTAGCGATACGGGTGAACTGATTGCCTGGATATTTCAAAACGATTTCGCTGGCCTGGGGTAGGTATTCATGAGGGAGTTGCTCACAGAAACATGAGCGAGGAGCAAGGTTTTTTGTAGTTTCTCTTGTCGGTTCAGTTGCTCGCATATATACGATCGATAGCTCTTCTAAGTAAAGTAGAACTTTAGTTTAAGGGGAAACTGAATCCCAGCTACTAATCCAAAAAATCCACAAAATGTTCAATATTTCAAGGATCAGCTTATCCAAATAGAATAGGGTTCAAAACAAAATCCTGGGGCTTAATACCTCGTAAAACCTCAACTAATACTTGGTGATGTATTCAAAACTAAACTTTATGTACCACCAAGTTGTATCCGACACCTAGATTTATGGTTTTTTAAACTTCCACAACTTCAAAATTAGCTTTTCGAACTGATTTAAGTACTTTTCTGTATATTAGAATTAAGAACAGGCCTAAAGTGTTAAGATTCGGTGGAATAGGGAGCTATCTGCAACTTCAAAAGTCTGAAAATATGACTTTCCGAGCAGAATGAAGCATAAGTTGTTGCGACCCTTAAGTCTTAACTCAAAATCCCAAGGTAAGGGACATCCAAGGACTAAAACTGATGACTAATGAACTTACTAATGATCTTTTAAACTTTTGCGTATTTCAGGGCTTAAAGAAGGGTCTTAAGACTTGAGATTTAGCCAAATTAAGGACGACCCCTGTACAGATACGTGATTTTGGTAACTCTTACGACTGTCTTTCTTTCGAAAGTCTGGAAAATATAATTTTTTGCACGATATTCTTAAGTACAGGTAGAGATGCGGCGGCATATCGGTACATCGAGACTTAGGAAGGGTCTTAAGACTTCAGACGCGGCAAAATTAGGGACGATCCTTTAACAGAAACGAGATTTTGGTAACTTTTATTACTGTCTTTCCTTTAAAAGTCTATAAAACTTAACTTCGGCACGAAATTCGGGGAGTTCAGGTTGAGATTCGGCAGAATTAAGGGCGATGCTAGAACAGAAATAAGTTTGGAGTATTTTTAGTTTTTTTAAATAACTTTCCTCGGGGATTTTTAAAAAAATCGGGTCGAAGTGATTTTAGTGTTGGTATTTAACAGAATATTGTCCGATCCAAGAACATAAATGGCGTTTTTGGCATATTTCTTTATTTTTAAACAGATTTCCTTGAAAATTTGTGTTAAAATCGGGGACTTATACCTAAGAATGGGTTTTGTAGTGTTGGTATTTAAGAGAGTACCGTCCGATCCAAGAACAAAAATAGCGTTTGTGGCCATTTTTTTTCTTTTAATTACCTTTTCTTGCAGACTTATGAAAAAATCGAGTTGGGGACGGGTTTTGAGTGTTGGTATTCAACAGGATATCGTCCGATCCAAGAACATCAATTGGGTTTATGGCATTTTTGGGACAGTCTTTCCTGCGAAAGTATGTAAAAAATGCTTCTTCGCGCACAGTAGATTGAAATTTTCTGCAAAAATGTAAGCCGGCCTTCAATACATACAAAAAATTGAGTAGTAAACCACTCAAACAAATCGAAACCGCAGGCCATTTGGTTTTAAAAAACCATATTATAAAACAAACCCGCGGTTCATGAACTCTGTGAACCTACCTAGTTTGTATATCCGATCGGTTTGCATGCCAGTGCACAATTTTCGAACAAAGTTCAATGTTCTTCGATTGCTTACAAATTTAAAACTATGCCAAAGGTTTGTACAACTTTCGATACAATTTCGATGTGGTGAAAGTCTTCTAAGTGTGGGAAACTAAGCAAATTAAACCACATAACAAAGAGTACACAAGTGAGTGAGCAACTGAACAAACATGAGCAATTACTAATACACCTCAACTATTTGGCCACAGTAGATGTGGCTGTTTCTCCTCCTCTTTCTTTAGTCTGTAACTTTAAAAAGCTGCCCTCACACTTGTCATAGATCTCTTTATCTCTAAATATATAGAAAATATTGACTTCTCTTTAGAGAAATCTCAGAATCGACTTATTAGAGATCTATGACAAGTGTTAAGGTATACAGTATAGAAATTAATAGCATTTTCTTAATTGTCAGCATGTTGCATGTCCTGCCCAAGGCTGAACACCGCGGGTTGGGTGGCCTCTTGGCTGCTGCAATGACCAGAAGAATCGCCAGAGGTGAAAAGGTGACACTAACCGCTTGGATTGTCTCCACCAATTGGCGTTCGGAGGCCTTGCTCCGTCGAATTGGCTATGAGAAGTCGTTGGTGAATGAATGGATTAAGCTGGTGCCGGCTGCGTGACTCTTGTAATGGCAATACCCGATGGTGTTTGGGGGAGAGCTAATTTTGTGTATATGTGGGGCAGGTGGTGCTGACTTAAATTAAATGATGCGAATAGAAAATGCTTACTTAATTTCCATATCCCCTGCTTAACCAACTGGGAAGGGGGTCAGTCGGACAACGGAGTAAATAAGTCATGTACTTTCGATTTTTGTTGTTGTTGATGTTGATGTTGTTGCTTTTTTTTATGCCTATTTACATGGTCAACAATGTTTATTTTGCTTTTGGGCATTTTGTCAATTTTTTGCTACTTTTTGTTGTTGTTGTCTTCTTGAATACACTTTACGGCTTACGGCTTAATCAAATTCGAAAAAACAAAGTTTCTTTTGGGCGAGGATTGATTGAACTAAACTTATTTACATAAACACAAATACGCTCCCAACCTAACGCAGCAGGCAACTGGAGGGGGGGGGAAATACAATAAATTTACAATTTAATTTAAAGGCAGGGGGCGGGGGGCGGGTGCCAGGGCCGGGAATGGGTCTATAGATTCTATGCAACGGAATTTCACTAAACTACATAACTAAACAAAGAGCAGCCGTGTGGCCGTTCCATTTGGCATGCCGCTGCCATTGGCCAGCAGACTGTTTGTCGTTGTCGTGTGCAATCCATTCGCGGTCAGCTTGCCATTGGGTGGACCACGATAGTACGAGTCGGTATGCTGTGGCGACTGCAGCGGCGTATACTTAATGTGATTGCTTTGCGTTAGCGGCAATGTTGGCGGCTCTTTTGTCTTGGTCAACTGTTTGGCCCGATTGTAGCACAGCACACCGACAATGGCCAATGTCATGCCGACACAATTCACCCAGGTGACAGGATTGCCCAGTATTAGCAGCGAGACGGCAATCACAAAGATGCGCTTCGAGGCGCTGGCCACGGCATAGGTGAGCGGTGTCACCAGCGACAGGACACTGAAGGCAATGATGTTCTGCAGCCAATTGAGCACACCGTCCGTGAAGAGTAAAGCAATGACGCGATAGTCCAGATTTTTCTGCAATACAAAAGAGAAAGAACAGAAATGAAATTAGAGTAAATTGAAGAATGTTGTTGGTTTTCTGTTTCTTTTTTCTTATCAGCTTTGTCGTAACCTTTGCCAATCAACAGTATCAGACAAATGTTCCCGCCGGCAAGATTGTTTTGATTTGAAATGTTGAAAGGTTTTAGAATAGAATAAGATAATATTTAGTTCCACATCTCTCAATTTGCTTATAATGCCTTGAAATTCCCAAGCAGTTATAGCAGCGCCGACATGAGGTGGCAGCAGCTGCCCAATTTGCTGTCGATAGGCTGGTGATAGCAGCTGAAGATTATTGAATCAGCTTACTGTCGACCCGGCTTCGTTGTGGTGTTAAAAGTCATGTGAAAATAAACAAAAACATAATCTAGAGCCAGCTAAAACTTCCCTAATCCACTGTACAGTTATTCATTATAAGGGCAACCATTGCTGCCTGTAAGGGGAGGTAAACTAAGATTCTACATAGCACTAACTGTCACATAAACTAACATATAACAGAGTACATTAATCTGACACATAGCAGTTATCTGAAACATATTAAATCGGCTCTTAAATGATAAAGATCTTGAGTGGATCTTAGCAGGTACAGCTGAAGCTTGAGTGGAGCTCGGCTTGATAGCGAAGTAGCATCGGTTTGCAAGGGTAATGCTTGTTTTGGATATGCAGACTGATGTTGGTTGGTTTTCGCTGGTTATCGTTGTTCCTGATACTTGCAATTGTACTGTCCCTTTGCAACAGATTGCCCAAGCTGGCATCGATTTGACTGCTTCTCCGTGTTCATTTCTGCTGATAATATAAATATAATCGGCATATGTGAGTGGCATTATAGCTTTTGTAAAAGATGTTGCCCGAACTGTCAGCATTTGGTCTCTGGCGCAGCATATACTCAACGAAGCCACACGATTAGCCTCCTTACTCATCTTTTGGAATCAAATGGCAGGCTGAGGTTCTTTGCTTTTTCGATGGAACTTAAGGTGCTTCTCAAAACATCATCATGCAAAGTCAAACACAAGAACTTGAATCTCAGCGGTAAGTCGAAAGTGACTGTGTAATCAACAGAAAGTTGGTGAGTGTTTGCAGACTGATCCCAAGGTAATTGTGTTCCTTTTTTGAATAGTGCGCCGAGTACACTTAGATCCGAATCTTCTGACTAGGTTTTGGTGCGTGCATCCACCATTTCTGCGCCGACAGCGCCCTCAGATTTGTGTTTTTTAGCCAACAAGATTTCATGATGGTTCTGATGGTCTTTCATAGCTTTTTCTTCAGAGGCCACATTGTTTGTTATCGTCCTATCCTCCCAACAGGTGTAAGAAATAGCTTTTTGTATAATGCCAATTGCGGGTATGTCACTCGATTTCCTTGGTCGTCCTGGAATTGTATGACTCCATACTTAAAACCTTTGGCTAGTCTCCTTTCATTTTTGATAAAGTTTGCGAGTCTCACTAGCATATTGACTTCCGCTCGCATGCACCTTTCCAGTTCGGTGCTACTTCCGTCTGCAGAGCTCTCCTGCGGACAGCAGCTTCCTCTGCAATATTCATTACCTAAACTTACGAATAAAAAGAGTAAACTGCGGAGAATCGTCCCATGCAAAAGACATCAATCTGTTCACAGAAAACATTTTAGGACAGAGAACCTTAGCCAATATCTGCTGCTTGGAGCCTTACACTGAGGATCAAACCGAATCCCCCCCTTTGAAATACTCACAATTGCCGTATGCCGAAAGACAGCTAGGCTATCCATGTACAGCCAAATGGGCAGGAAAATGAACAGCGACAGTTTGCCCAGCAAGTGAAGCAACCGCAAATGGTGTATCCCCGTATCCTTAAGCACCTGAAACATGAGAAATTGACTCACAGTTTTTTCCATTTAATTATCTAATTATGTACATACCTTCTTGGAGAAGATGTTCTGCATGGAGAATCCCATGGTCGAGATGAGCGCACTAACTAGGCCCATCATATCAAAGGAGATTTCCGTCACGGTGGCAATGCCAACGCCCGTGATAATGGGCAACAGGCTCAGGTACACAAGTGTCGGCTGTTTCTCGCCAAAGAAGAGGCGCGTCAATATGACCGTGAACAGGGGCATGGTGGCCTTAACTGTTGGTCGGAGCGTGTGTGTGTGTGTGTGTGTGTGGTAAAGTGAAAAGTTGGCGCCAGGGTTGCTGACGTGTTGAGCAACGCTTTGATACGCTTACACGATGTGGGGGGGTTAAATGGCATTGGGTATTGGTACTACTCACCGGTGTGGGCATACGAGACGGGCACCTTCCACAGCGAGATGTGCGAGGTGACTGAAGCGAGCAGCTTGCCAATGGCCAGCGGTATGATCAGGCGCATGTAGTAGGCGCGCGGGATGTCCTGATATTTACGTATGCGCCAAAGATTAAAGAACGGGCCACTGTACAGTGTGATGCTGCACAGCTGCACCAGGGTGACGGTCAGCGGGAAGGGGAACTCGTTGAGCACCATTTTGCCAATCACATTGTTGCTGGACGAGATCACATACCAGAAGAGGCACATCAGCAAAACGACGGCCACATGCCTTCGTTTGCCGCTGCCCAGCATTGCTTCAGTTGCAAGATTTCAGAGGGTTGGCGTCAGTGTTCCTGCTGCTGCTGCTGTGAAAGTTCTGCACTTGCCAGTCGCCTCTTTATTGCATGGCGCTGGTTGGCTGGGAATCACAAATTTTGGGTGTAAGAGAAGTTGAGACGTCGTCTCTTGCGACCCGCAGTGTTGGTAAATGCCGCACTCGCGACCCGCAGTGATGGAAAACGCCGCAATCGCGACCCGTAAGTGCCCGTTTCTTGGTATTTTTAGCAATTGCCGGTTATGGTCACCCTGACACCCCATCAGACACATAACTGTTATACGATTTGCTGCAGTCGAGGGCGCGCAACTTGGAATTTTCGATAGAAGTACAAACTTTGAATTAACCACAACCACAATACAGAGATGGAGAACCCCAATCACACTCCCAATAAAAAAACAGAGCTACATATTAAACTTTTTCCACTAATTGGGCTGAACTAACGTAGTGACGTTGGGGAATCCCTCCAAAAAGAGCTTATTTTTAAACAATTTATCGTCCACTCTTTGATTAAACAAAATTCATCAAATTTTGCTGCACCAAATAAATCCACACCCACTGTGCGTCGAATCCATTCTTACTTATCTATGTATACTTATTCCGTTACGTTTTCTCTTTCCCCTTTCAAGTCAGTTATACTGGGGATGTTAGTTGAAACCGTTATTTTGTAATTTTCGCAGACTGCACAGTGGGCGGTGACCAGAAATACTTTAAAAAGGGAGTTGAAACTGACTTTTTGGAAACAGCTTTTCAAATTGTTATAAATCAGAGAGGGAAAGATAAGATATAATATAACGACTAGATAAAGATTTAATCATGAAAATTGATCAAATTTAGTAACAAAACATTTAGAGTTCTTACTTTAATATTATGTACAATACAACAGAACAGTGACCCCAAGCAAGAGTGAAGTGCTCAACACCACAGTATTAGAACTATCATGAAAAAGCAAAGAAAAACCTATTTCTTTTATTCACCATTAGCCGAAATTAATAATAAATTATATATTTTTAATTTGAGAAGCTTTTTTCTGTTCTGCTTTTCAACATTAAACATTGTCAACCGCATTCGATTTATACGATCTTTGAGTTGGTAATCACTTGTGAAATCAATATTTGAAATATTGTACTAGTTTTGGAAGTCAAAGTGTGACAATTCTCAGTTTATCATTGTTCATTTGACCAAAAGCACAAATATGGTGTTTATTCATACAAAAAGTGTTAAAAACAAGCTTTTGCCTCACCCTGTTTTTCTATCGTGATACAACCCCCTGTCATGCAAAAGCCGTTATTCTATAATGCTCCCATACTGGGTTAAATGTAGGTTAGAGAGAGAGAGCGATAGATAGTTTTGTCATCTGTCGAAACAGATACAGAAATTTATTCATTTTCATTGTGAAATTCTCTCGACCGGTGTGAAAATAGTGTGCTTGCCGAAATAACCATTGAAAAGTTAAATAAAAAAAAATTAATTAACCATGAATCGTGCACGTCGCTCAAATGTGGCCAACAAGCCGTTTGTTTCTGGCGGCACCTACGTAAGTATTCTGCCAAAATGTTTCATTTGTAAATCTCTGATGAATGCATTGGCTTTTTGCTCTTCTCACTCGTGTTTTGTGGAAAAAAAAAACAACAAAAAATTACTCACACAACCAAACATTCATACTCTTACATACATTAAAATGAAATTTCTTTGCAATAACGGTAATTCTGTTTTTTTCATTTATATAATTTACAGCGCACAAAAAATAGTGTGTAACCCCCAATTGTGAATTTATTTGCAATAGCCAATAAAAGCGGGTTAATCGCAAGTGCCGAGCATTTGTCCCAGAAAACAAACTCCATAAAATAACCAAAGAAGAACTCTCCCTATAAACATGAACAACTTCATTTAGTCGTTTTTTGTTGTAATCAAGTCCAATTACCCTCCACACGCAAATGTATACCTACACGCATACATATCTAGATACGCATCAGTACTGGCCAATTTAGTGGGTTCAAGAAATGGCAAATTATTTATAGCTAGCTTCCTCCGCGTGCAAATTCTTAAATGATATATTTGTGTATTTGACCCAAAATGCTTACCAACAGAGTTTCGTTCAGACCGGCACAATATAACTTTTGTACTCTAAGCCACTCCCACCCCAATTTCAACGTAAATTGTCACGTTACAAACTTAATATTATAGGGCTCAAAAACTAAGTGCTATTATCAGTTTTCCTATATTGTGGTCTGATGTTCAGAAAAATTAAATAAACTACTTCACCAATTTATAACAAGTACAAAAACCCCGCTAGATTTAGCCGGATAAAAGTCAATTGCCCAACACCACTGAACACATTTCCGCCCAACTCTGCCGCCTACCTACCTTTTCCAGCCTCTCTCCCTCCCTGTTCTATTCTAACAGTTATTTTTGGAGTTTATTTTTTTTCTCATTTTTTGTGGACAAAAAACAAAATGGCCAACCGATTCTGAGCCTGGACTTGTGATTATCGCTAACTTTTATTGACTGCTGAAAATTCATTCACCCGAAATTGTAACCAAAAATTATTAGTTTTGCGTTAGATAGCAATGCTCATTTACTTCACTGAAAGTGCAACCCCAAAACGAGACACAGATCAGCACCCAACACCGCCCCCTCGCCCCCCACAAAGCCAAACGACCAACCCGTAAGGCGCTTAATATGTTGGCCCTACCTGGGGCCCTCATTTAGGCGCCTCTCTGCTGCTGGTCCCAAAGCAAACAAATGGAAACCATCGCATGGTCTGTTGGCCCACAATGGTTTCTCCCCTCTTAAATGCTGATGATTCGTTTGGGGGCACTTTGGTTGTAGGAATGGTCATGGCTAATTCCTGAACTATAGTTTTTAGTAGGACCAACCGGCCAACCGAGACTCCTTCTACCATCAAGACCAACTGACAGAGAGAGAATGAGAGGGATCGTATCTTTTGTTTCCTCCCACTGTAGACTGTATTTTTTATTGCTTATGCTAAATGAAACTTCTTCCAACCCACCTTCGCTCCCTAACATATCTAGAATCCCAATGCCACGCCCAAGCCGTTGATACAGCCAGCGGTGTCAGCTGCCGCTGCTGTCCCTGCTCCTGTTCCAGTTGCAAGCAAACCTGTGGAGCAGGTCAAGAAGCTGCAGGACATTTCAGCCACTCAGCTGCCCACGCCTATTCAGGTAAAGGATGAGCCCATGTCCAATGACAGTGTCATTGAGCAGGTCGATGAAAGCCCGACCTTTGACATTACCAACGATGAGAATGGCACTACTGGGAAAATACCATTCAAGAAGATCTTTCAGAAGCGCAAGAAGTCATCTGGTAAGGCAAAAGGAAACCCTTTACTCAATGCAGCCAGTTTAACTTGCTCTTTCCTTCAGAACGCACCCGTGACAAGAAGCAGCGCCAGAATCGCCAGCTGCGGAAGTCCATGCTACCCAAGAACGCTTTGATGGCCCTCAACGAAGTCAAGGGCATTAACATTAGCGACTTTACTATTAACAGTAACACGGATGGCGGATTCACTGCCATCGTCACAGTCAATTCCAACCAGTACGAGGGCAAGGGTCAGTCCAAGATGGCAGCCAAGAATGTAGCCTGTGAAAAGGCATTGCGGGACTATATCATTGCCAAAATGACGCCCAGGCCAAAGAAGCTAAAGCCGCAACCAGAGCCAACCCCAGTGGCACCGGCACCGCCACCGCCAGCAGCAACCGTCAACGAGGACGACGCCATGGAGACCAATGAGAATGATGGGCCCGATGTGGTCGAGGATGTGGAGGAGTTGCCCATGTTGAACTTGGCTTCGTTTGCCATTTACAAGCTGTTCGCTGAATGGGAACGCGAGGGTTTTGTAGTACCCGAAATGCATCCATCGGCCAATTCAGCAGCCCAACAGCAGACCGATCCAAATGCATCAACTTCCTCAACTCCGGTCGTGCCCAAGGAGCCAAAGAAGCCGCCGGTGCGCTCTGAATTGCCAGCCACTTGGGAGACCATGCACCCGGCCACATTGTTGTGCATTGTAAGTACATTTTTAATCGATGATGAAGTCTACCAGATCTCAAACCACCTTGATGTATTTATTTGCAGATGCGGCCCGGCATTACTTATACGGATCATGGCTGCTCGGGGGAGAAACCAAATGTATTGCAGCGATTCGGTGTTATTGTGGACAATCAAGAGTTCAGTGCCAATGGTCGGTCAAAGAAGATTGCCCGTCGCAATGTGGCCGTCAATGTGTGCAACACTTTGTTTGGCACCAAGTTTGCATATGAAGAGCATTGAGCGTTGCCCCGTCCGCATGCATCGTCTCTGATTATCCATTTATAATACCCCTTAGCATCTAGTTTAGAAAAGACAACATTGTTTAATCGAAAATCGCTACTAAATCTCCTTCACATCTATCAAAATATATGTTTAAGCATGATGAATTGTGTTAGTTTTGTAATGGATCTATATTAATAGTAACTTGCCATTGATCCTGGGGGTAGTATAAAACATTTTTAGGCCCAATATCTCAATATTTGATTAGTCAACTTAGTCGAAATGAAGTGTTTCATGCTGTGTTTGGCGTAACCATTCAAATTTTAACCGCTACATCAGTCCCTATGGAATTATCGATAGTTTTGATCGATATACCAGCAATAAGAGTTGAGGAAGAAGCCTAATTACTTTTTTGATTCGGGTCGGCAAAAATTCGTCTAGTTCCAATCCCTTGTGGGAATCTCCTCTCTTCCATTAACTGGTGTTAGCCATCGCTTTGAGTTCCCAAAGTTTCTTTGGATCTGCCACTTGTTCTGTTTCATTGCTGTCCTTTTCCGTTTTCTCCGTATGAGGTCGTCTGAGTAGCTCGGAACGCTTTGTGCCTGGTTTGATCAATTGGTTTATTTGGTTTCTTGCCAGCGGCAGCACTGGCAGCACTTGCGTCTCTAATAGATGGATAGATTCCCAAATCCAAGACATTCCCACAGAGATAGTTAATTGAACTCATCACAGATTTTAAAGACAAAGACCTTTATTATTGAAACCCCCACCCGGAGTAGGGGTAAACTGGAATGGGTATTCATATTAAGACGATTACGTTCGATGATGATTAGAGGAGGTTGAGCGAAAATGGATAACATAACATCTACACATTCAAATGATCAAAATTAGTAGCGTATCAAGTTGCTAACAGGGAACGAGCGACGCAGACTCATACACTTCTCACGATCAATGAACAATGCATTAACCTTATTACGCAAATCCACCTCCAGAGTACAACGAGTCTTCAACAGATTCTGATGGGTGGCCTCGGCCTCCTGTAGCTTATGATGCAAGACATCCACAGTGCCTTGAATGTCAAAGATCTCCTGGACCAGACGCTCCTGGGCATGATCCCTGCAGAGAAGAAATGATTAAGAGACGATAAAACCAAAGGAAAGACACAGCCTACTTGCACAGCTCCACACCCTCGCGATGAGAGCGCGCTTCCAGACGCGTTTGGGCCACCTTAAGTGGACCGGATTTGTCCTGAATGGACTTTTGCAGCAGAAACAGATGCTTCTCCATATCAAACAGTTCTTGCTGTACTTTCTGCAAATGCAATTGGACACGATTCTTGGCCTCGGCCATTTCCTGGGAACGTCTGTCGAAGGCATTGTTGGTATTACTCCAGAAATCCCAAACAGTGGCGGCCACCGCATTGACCACATTCTGGGAATCGCTACGCAGTTGCGATAACTTGGCACGCTCTGCCTGGGAGCTGGGGAAGGAGAGGAGAAAATATTACACGAAACACATCCTCCAGCCTCTTACTCACCGTCTGACATGCTCGCTACTGGCCTGAGCCCACGACTCTTGGGTACTAACCGAGGGATCATATTTCTCTATACCCCCATAATAGGTAATGCCACGACTATAATTGTTCAACTGATGACACATGGAATCGATGCCCAGTGACGACTCTTTGTGGGAGACATCATCCTCAAGCAAATGCTGAGCACCTCGACAATCCAGCGCCTGCTTGGAGATCTTCTCATGCAGCCCGCTCAGACGATCGCGTGACAGGCGCAAATTGTTAATCTCCACCAGCAGAGCCTTCTCCACTATATCATGCACCTTTTCGGTGCCCTGACGCGACTCTCGATGAAACAGACACTCCTGGGCTATGTGCAGTGGAATCTCCAGATCGAGCAAAGCCTTGCCACACTGTCGCTGCAGTTCATTGATGTCGGACATCTCGGCTATCAGCTTCTCCAGCTCGGCATTCAGTTCATTGCGCCAGAAGGTCAGATCCGTGATGCGTTCGCCCAACCTGCGACCAGCATCACGCTGTCCGGCGGTGGCCTTCTCATCGGTTTCGCGCATCAGACGCACTGCATCGTTGCGCATGCGCTCGGACATGTGTCTGAAGCGAGGGAAGGATAATTGAAACAAAACTTATACAAGAGAGGGCTGCCCACTCACCGATTCATATTGGACTCCGAGTACTTGGTCATGTTGTTGTTGTACCACTCATTATTGGTATAGCGCGTATAGAGCGCCGCCCTGGCCGCATGCTGTGGATTGCGATCAAAGCCCGTTACCAAATTGGGAAAGATCATGCCATCCGTCTTCATGCCCTTGGGCAGGAAACACTGTTTGGTCAACTGATTGGTCACCGGCTGTTCAGGTAGATGCTTCACTTGGATCAGCTCGTAGGCCATGGCCGGACGCCAGGGATGCCGATTTGTGGTCTCATACGCAGTGCCCACACGCGGCGGTATCGAGGGACCACTAACCGGTTCCATGCAGGGCGGTGCTCCCGCATGGCTCCAGGGCTGCAATTGAGAATACATGACCGTGGGTTGTGGTATGGCCGAGCCGCCACCTCCTCCCGGTTGCTGTTGGTTCATTTCTGGGTATTTTATAACACTACACCACTACGTGCGAATTTATTATACTTGAAATTTTGGGAAATGAAAAAAAAAAACTTGTATAAATTTGTATATAATTCTATTCGGAACGATCCGTGCGGTAGCTTGTATGCGAAACAACTGAATGGATGTGGATGTGGGGAAAGGTGTAGGTACTAAAGTTTCTCGGAATGAAATGTCAGGGCCCACTAGACGAGATTCGTTTTAGTTTTGAGCATACATGTTTATAAAGGAAACATATGGAGATATCAAATAGGATCGAAAAGCCCGTGGATGAGTGCACCGGAAGCAGCTTATATGTTATATAGGTAAAATAACATTTACTAGGTTCGCCCATTGGTCGAAATTTGATCATCTAACAAATTAACATTTAACAGCACTTGCTTGCCCCAAATTCTCTTATCAGTAGGATTGCAGTGAGACCAGCATGTTACCGGGAACTGTAAATCTGCTTAAAACAAAAACAAAACACGCGTAGAAGTTTTTTTTTCCGCCGATCGTCGCTCTACACTGTAAAGTTTACAGGGAGAGAATCACTGAGAGCCACTCCTCTCTCCACTTAAGTGACGACTTAGCAGAGAGTGCACTGAGTGTTGTTGTTGCACTTCTTTGCTTTGCTCACCTAACTGTGTGAAGCGTTTGTGGATTGGTGCAACTTTAAATTTGTTATAAAAACATAAATAATTGCAATTAAACTTTTTTGTTTACAATGGCCACATCTTTCTACTCATATGAACATGTGGTAAAAATTTCGAGGTAGTTGATATTGATTTACTATGGCTAAATCGGTGGGCTGTACATTTGTATGATTATGTCTGAGCATATTAATATATAGAAGATATAGCAATATAAGCGAAACTTATAATTACACTGCCAGTGTTGCCAGCGCAGCTTTTTTTCCGTTATTTCTAAGTTTTTTAAGCCGAATGCGGGAAAAATTTTACAAACAGCGGGCAGCGGGAATTCTGGCTGTTGCAGAAATTGATTTTAGCCTTTTTCTTTTCCAAATCAGAAACAAACTTGATCTGCGTACGGTATGCATCTACATTCATGCAAAAATTTGTGGCTCCATCTCTTATAGTCTCTGAGATCGCCGCGTTCATACAGACAGACAGACGGACATGGCTATATAGACTCGGCTGTTCACGCTGATCAAGAATATATATACTTTATGGGGTCGGAAATGTTTCCTTCTCCCAGTGTACTTGAATTATACAGTTCTTAGACTAGGTTATACGCTGGAACTAACACATGTTTACTTTAGTCACCCTTCCACCAATTCTACATCTGACCTATATTATACATCTCCCCCTCTCGACTCAGAATCCTACAAACAAATTTGTTAGGTGCCATTGTGCTGATTAATTGGGAGAGCGTGTTAAAGCAGTAGATCATTTAGTGTTTGGTGATACATAGGATTCCATTAGATTGCGATGATCCTTGCGCTCGTTGTACTCATTCATATCGGCTGTGGGCCATTTGTCCAGCAGATTATCCTTGACCAGGCGATGATCGAATATGCGATTTTCAAGAAATGAGTGCTTGTGGAATTTGGTGACCTCTTGACCTTTCAGCGGTGCCATATTGCTATCCGGTGGTTGCACGTTCACTCGATTTGGTTCACTCACAATGGGCACACTGGAGCGCAATAGCAGATTCTTAAGTGTTTCGGGTGCCTTTTGCTGTGGATTTGGATAACGTTGACTTAGATAATGATCTTCGTTGGCCCAGGTGAGCATTGGGATTAGTTACTACAATCGTTGAAATTCCCGCACAGAGTAAGCCGCAAGCTGGGTCGTCGACTTGACGCCCTGTGCCTGGGAATTATTGATTAAACTGTTTTCTGTTTTGGTAGCTGTTGGCAGCAGTTGCCTGGCATTGACATGGTTAGCAACCATTGAAATTGGCACATTTGGTATATAGGATTCGTTTGGTTTATTTAACTAACTAAAAACTAGCAACGCAATAACAAGCTTGTCCATAAAACAAAAGCTACTTGGGGGCACCGCCTATGCCGACCGGCGCACCGGCTGGCTCCTTCTGTTTGAGGTTCTTCTCGAAACGTTCAAATTCCTTATCTGCCATTTTGTCGGCCTCGTCGAACACCTGCTCCACGGACTCCACTTCAGGTATATAGAACTGCAGCATGTTTTGCACACCGTTTTTGAGTGTCACTATAGAGCTGGGACACGAGGAGCAGGAGCCCTGCATTTTTAGCTTCACCACGCCATTCTCATAGCTGATGAATACAATATCGCCACCATCTTCCTGCACGGTGGGTCGTATGCGTGTATCCAGCAGTTCCTTGATCATCATCACCGTTTCATCATCATCCTCGAGAATTTCGGTATCGGCATTGGGCCGTGCCTCATGCAGTATGGGCAAACCACTGGCAAAGAAGTCCATTATGACAGCAAATACCTCCGGCTTGATTAGGCTCCATTCGGAGGACTCCTCCTTGGAAATGGTAATGAAATCAGAGCCAAAGAACACGGCACGTACGCCCTCCACACGAAACAGCAGCTTAGCTGTAAGTAAAAGCACCTGGTAGAGTCTTTCAGTAGAAGGTTAGTGTCGAATTGCTTACCCAAGGGACTGCAGTGAGCGGCTGTGCCACTGGGAAAATCATAGGTATTCCCCTTGCCCAGCACTTCGGTGCCGGGCAAGAATTTCAAGCTATCCGGATTGGGCGTGTCCTGTGTCTGTATAAACATGTGGCGTTTGATCAGTGCCAGGGGCTGTTGCAGCAGTGGAGAGCCATGAGCCGCCGCCGGCTCTGGCTGGGCGGGATTACGCGTGGTCAGCACCACCAGACCGCGAGCGGCCTGCTGATAGCTAAGTGGGGACACATGTAACTATGAAATCTGAATCTCTAGTGACTCTACTCACATTTGTGGACTGGCCAGGCGGCGAGAGGTGCTTGAAATCAATTTCCACATTCTGCCTCCTCAATGTTGTTATGAGCAGCTGGGAATTTTTTTTGGTAAATAAGCCAGTGTGAACGAATTTGATTTAAGCATTGGAATACGGGCACACTGCCGTAGGAATATGGCACTGTGGGCCAGAAATCTCTGGCAGTTGTACACCAGCCTAGCTAGGAAGCTGAAGTTGTTGAGGTAATCCTGATTTGGATATCGTGAAAGCATATCTCAATCATATTTTACTTTGAAATTCTTTAATTTATAAGCTAGTGCGTTATGCATTAATAGCTAACAATCAGCTTTTTTCCCATACGAAAAAAGCTGATTGTTGGCCATTAGTGTGAAAAACTTCCCTTTTGCAGCGCCGAATTCAAATTGGGGGAAATTAAAATACCTGTACGAAATTTCAGTGATGGTGGCTCTACTTAACATTTTGTGGCAAAGGACAGCAGGACTTCTACTGGCTAGTCTCCCCTAAATGTGCACAATTAAAATAAAATTAATTTCAACCTTCATTTACCCTTTCTCCATCCGGGTTTATGACCCTTTCCCCGCAGAACCAAAAATAAACTAAATTTAAAACAGGTTTATTTTCACACTTTAGAACTTAAAGCTAGTTGCCTGAAAGAGATTCAGTTCGGTAGTGCTGAGCAGGTGGTAGTGGCGTCGTCAGCGGCTTCATCTACTACCGTCTCAGCAGCGGTCCATTGTGGGAGGCTCGATATTTGGTCAATTGATCCATATACTCCGTATGCTGTTCCAGGGTGGCCAGCAGTCCTTCCGTATTCACGGGCGATTCATTTGGCCCATAATTGATGAGCTGGTCATTGAGGGTGGTCATGGTGCCGCCCAGTGCATGCAGTATCGCATCGCCGGCACAAATGTCCCATTTCTTGATTTTGGAGGTATGTAGATAGGCTGTAGCGTTATTGGCCACCACCTGGAGTACTTTATAGCCGGCACCGGCGGCAGTCAGTAGCTCCACCTTTTCACCGAAAATCCCCCTGGCCAGATCCTTGGCCCCAGCCGTGTGCGAGCGTGACACCGTGATAATGGGAGCACTGGGCTCGGCATGCTCTGTGGGGTGCAGACCGGCCAGATACTCGGACATAGAGTTGCCCACCCAGGCCCAGGCTGTTTGACCATTGAAGGGGCTGTGGATGACGCCAATGATGGGACGACCGGCCACTGCCACGCACACCATGGTCGTCACATACTCATACAGCTCCTCTGCGGAATCAAAGCCAGTTTAGGGAACATATAGCAAAATAAGCTTACTCGCACTTACCCGTAAACTCCTTGGTGGCATCCAAGGGATCTACCCAGACGGTCACCTCCTGCGCGTTCACCGCCACATCCGGAACTCTGGCCGTTTCATGCAACACCGTGGGATCCAGATCGAAACTATGCGCCTCCTGGCAGTGTTCCTTATCCTCCTCCGAAAATATGAGTACACGTGGAAAGATTCTTTGCAGTCCTTGCTTCATTACACAATGCGAACGACCATCGGCATCTGTGAAGGGATCATTGACCCCTTCATCGGTTTTGCCCTTGCTGCGCTCTTTCAATTGGCGCGACCTGGCCACATCCAGGACCTCCAGGCCACCGCGCTGGGCTGCCTGTATGGCGGCTATCAGCATTTTCCTAAGATTAACCTTATTGGGATTGTCGCTACGCAGCATGCCATATATAGCCGGCCTCTCCTCCTGATGGAAGTTGAGAAAGTACACCAGGAAGATGGTCAGCAGGATGGCTGTAATGGTGGCCGGCACCCGATTGATGCGTATGGAGCGTCCGTTCATTTTGCTAGTTTCGCAGCTCATCAGATGAAGAGGTCATCAAGAACTGGAGTGAACACCTGTGGGTGTGTGTGTGTGTGTGTGTGAGTGCGTGTGATGGCTGGAGGCTGATGCCAGATCAGCAGCAGCGGCAGCAGCACCAAGAAGTTCAGACAAAAGTCAATAGAAGAGCCAGCTTCAGCTAAAACAACAACAGCAGCCGCAACAGCAGCAACAACAACAGCAAAACACACGACTGAAGTGTGACCGTAGGCGAGCTAAATACCAAACAATAACAAACCCGGGAACATGGCACAGTGGGATTAGAGTGCAAGAAAATGTTTCGTTGGTAGGTGTTAAAAAAAAGCTAAATAATATAATAAAATAATATGAGCAAATATAAAAAAAATTGTGATAGTAATTTAAAGTCCTTATCAGGTGGAACGAGACCCACAACTCGATAGCCAAGAAACCCCGAAAAGGAGAGGCATTTTTAGATTCACCCCTTAACGACTTCATTAAAAAACCACAATTCAGACCAAAAAACTGTCCGAACTGCGTTTTCAGCTTCACCAACGAGGCCCTTATTATCATAATCATGAGAATAAATCATAATGTGATTAATACACATGTTTTTTTTTAAGTCCAACATCATTGTGGCCCACCGTAGACACAATTACACATTATCAGGCTCTCAGGCTGGTCACCCTATTTTTGCGCTAGCTTAGATAACGCGTTAGCACCTTTTCAATTCAAGGCGGGCAGAAATTCCATTTTCAAAATATTTATAATCAAACACCAAATTTCTGACATGGCCCGCCATCCCGGCAATTCAACAACAACTCACGGGGGTCGAATGCTCAGCCGAAGTCCCTTTGCGTGCAAAACAAAAAGGAAAGAACCTGAAGAAATCGACTTTGTTAGACAAACCAAAATAAAAAAGAAAATATTAGCTCAAGTACAAATTGGCGCCACCCACAAAATTGAGTTTTTATTTTTAGGATTTAGCGCAGACGCGAACATTTTGAGTGTATTGTAAGCTTTTACTCAAAATATGAAAACAGCTTTCACTGCACAGACAACCAACCGTTTTGGTGTCCTCGGCATTACGTTGAGTGCTTCTGGACCGACTGGAACAATGCCCTCGAGGCAAAGGTCTACTAATTTGGATGAGCCTCTAAACGATTTGAAGCGTTGTTAGATTATGTTCATGCTTGATTATTGAAATAAAATGCATCATCTAATCTTTCTTAATCTTCCAAGGAATGTGAGTTTATATGTATTACGAAACCAGTGCAATACAATCTCTTTATCAAAGAGACAAAAAAATAGTCGTACTAAGCGATAACACAAGGCAACAAAATTAGACTTTTCCAGTATATTGAAGCGTTGGCTGTGATTCTAGATGATTTTTGTGTTGGCTAGACACGAATCTGTTTTTGGAAATGGTCTATTACATCTAGATTTATGGTAATTTGAGCATAAAGTTGATTAAAATTCTCCATTTTGAAGTTTTACCATAGTTTTAGCTCCCTTTGAATTATGGTAATTCCAAGCTTTGCAACAACCTATCCCACTGCTGTTTCCTATTTGGAAAACCTGTTTTTTTTTCAAAGAGAAGACATTTCAATTTGAAGTCTTTGAAATCTCAAACGAAGTCAGAAGTCGGTCAATCCCGGATTTTCTCAATACAAGTTTGACTTAAGCTCGAATTTTTCAATCTCAGAATTCTTGTCTTGATTCAAAACTCAGCTCGGAATAGCTTGATTTAAGCTCCATATAGGCTTAATTCATCTACACACGGGATTGACTTTAGCTTATTATCCGAACTTGACTTGATCCCTTAGCAGTGTTAAATCAAGAAGGTCCTATATTGATTTAATATGGAAATTCATACTTGATTTGATCTTGAAATCGGCTTGGTGCAAGTTTGTCTCGGATTAAATTTGGCTGGATAATCGAGCTGCAGTCAATCCGAAAAGGAGTTGCTTTAAAAATGATTGAGAATGACATCACCTCTATATTAAAACGACACAAAATATTCGAAGCTGAGTTGAAAATCGCTTTTGTGTGTGTGTGTTAGGAAAGGAAGCTTATAGATTACTATATATCCTCCAGGAAGTATTAGTATATGACTGAAAGGTGGTTTTATATATACTAACCTGCCTGACTAGCTGCCCTGTTTAGGAATTCAAGAACTCCCACGGATTCCTTGGAAGCTGCTTTACAAGAACTTAAAAGCTTATAACTTCATATGCAGGGAAGCGAAAATATAAGAAACAAATCTTTCCCTGACATATGCAAAGTCTTAAGAACAAATGGATGAAAGCTAAGCATATCATTCTGGACACATTGTGATCAATATTTTGAAGAAAATTGAAAAAATCTATTTAAAATTTTTTTTTTTAATTTCTTGGGTTATAGTTTTAAAACATAAAAACCTTAAAAAAGAAACACAAAAACTCTAAACTTGGTGAACAAATTTTTTTTTCCTCTCATAAAATGAATTTTTTCTGAAATCTTTACTTTGACAACCCATAAGAAAGCATCTAGAGGGTTGTAGCACCCTTTACCAAAACTGATATCGTAGGTTGAGCAATTGTTTATCATTTGCAATTTAAAGTATTCGATTATGTTATTTGGTTCAAAAGTTATGATTTTTGCAACGGAATAAACTTAAATGGTGCCACTGTGCGTATGAGTAATTTAACCAAAAATTGGCTTACTCAAGCCAAGCCTAGCTTCTCTTAATCTCTTAGACTTTCAATTCAATCCGAATACAAAAGGCAAGTAGCCTTTTCAAGGCTAGTTAGCGCCAATAGCTGTTAAAGTTAACCGGTTGTGAAATATTTTGTCGAAGAAAAGGTAGTTAAAGAGCCTCAAAATATAAATTAAAAAAAATTATCTTCTTACCAAATATAATCTTTGGAAGTGCTGAGATCTACTTTTGCCCATTTTGCCTTAACACACACATACATACCTACTTATTTACATGCATTTAACGACATACATATGGTTTGTATGCATGTGTAAAGTAAACTCAGTTCGATTAAGCCAAAGGAGCAGCAGAAGAAAAGGATGCATTTATAAGCGCTTACAAGTGCCCAGTGCCATATTTTATTGCAATATGTCCATGCATGGTGGTCACCAACTCAGTCTGAGTACACACACACACACACACACACACGCACATAAATATATTTATGTTTGTATGTGTGTAGAGTGAGAGAGATGAAATTGTTGTATCGCGCTTGTTTATTTGTTGGGTTCTGACTTCAGTTCGTCGTTTTCGGTTTCGGAATTGAGCGGCTCGGTTTCGTTTTCAGCTGAAGTAGTCGCACACACACACACACACACACACACACACAAAACATACGCACACACACACATACACTCATTGAGAGAGTTGGCGACATTTTCGTTTTGGCATTTCGCATGCAATTTGCGGTTCATTGATTCGGAAGTTTTCCCATTTAACTTAAGCCTCTTTAACAATCCTATTGACGCAAATTTCTACTTACCGCTGGCTGGCCTGGGCCTGGGCCTGGGCCTGGCATTGCAGGTGGGCACCGTCACCGTCACCAGCTGGACCAGCTCCCACTCCCCATGCCCATGGCCAGTTAAGATACCAAGCATATTGGCATTGGTTCCTGCCTCGATAATTATATTAATGTTAATGGGGTCCTGGGCTGTGTGGAGCTTAGAGTCTGATTGTTGTCGCTGCTGGACATGCACCATCATTTGTGGCCCACAAATTGAAATTAACACACCACAAAACGGCTAAGGCAGATATTCTAGCCAGTAATTTGCTGTCTCAAGAGATTTGCCCCAGCAAAACCGCTAAAAATGATGATCAAAGCCAGTGCGGGTCGAAGACAGCTTTAAGCGCCCAACAACAAGTCAAGGAATTACCCTAAAGCAGCAGCCCAAAGGATGCCAACACCCACACAGAGACACACACACACACACACACACACACAGAGTAAACCAAACTGCTCTGCCATAAGACAGGTGCAATGTGCAATCTTTTGGTATTTTGTTGGCTTTGCACATTTGGCGTAATGCCAAAAATACAATAAAACCAACAACAACAACAAAAATAAAAGAAAAGAAAAGAATGGGCGAGAGCCTAGTACAGACATACAAAATGTACGAATCTGTCATACCCTGTTCAGTGGAGCGCACAGCTAAGTTGTAGTGGGAGTTGCTCTTTCGCTTTCTTCTGGGAACAAATAGGAAGAGCATAAGTTAGAAAATACCAAATGCATCTTTTTTCAAATGCAGTTAAAGTTGTAAGTCTTTGAAATTTGTATCTTAAGTATCATGGACTTTAAGACTGCAAGCCGATTTTGAACCGAACCGGTTCGAGCTCGGAGTTGTGACTTGTGTTTCCTGCGAAATGAACCAGTTCTAAGAAAAAGAAAAGAAAAATTGCATAATAAGTGAATGATACCTTAGTAAATTGATATATGTGCAATTAGTTAGGTTGACATTTCAATAACTTTACATATGTTTTAAGTGTAAACTTTGCCTCTCTTCTTTTTCTTGTCGCTTTGCCAAGTGTTGGCTTCTTATAACCTTCGAATTTATGGTAAACATAATATCAAAAAAGCGAACCAGTCATGATATTCATAGAAAATTGATATTTGTGCATTTTAAACTATTTGTAAGCAACATTAATTGCAATTACTGTGACAGAATATGAAAGAGGTGTGTAAGCAATAAAACAATAGTGGGATGGTTGATTTAAAAGCATGGATATACATAGTAGCCAAGTGTGACCCAACCCAACGAAAATGTTCCCCGTACCTTTGGCAAAGAGTACAAAAAGTGAAGGGCCGATACAAGTTAGTTTACATTTGATATGCTCGAAATATCAGTTTAATAATTTAAAATTTATCAATTTGATACGGAGAGTATCAGAGATAATTTGATACTGTATAGTTTCTCTATCTCAAGAATCCGACCTATGTAATAGTTTCGTAATTCAAGGCCAAATTCGCACTTCATTTAAGATAGTTGTAGGAAAACATTTAGAAAAACTAACCTTAACTTAAGAAATATTAAGACGATTTTAATTTAATCTAATTTTTAGGTTTTGCTTTCTGGGTTTTTTTTTGAAAAATGTATCTAAAAACAAGAAATTTTCATTAAATATAGAAAAAATAGTGTATTTTAAGGCGAATTTTTAAAAACTAGAAAATACATATTTGTAGTGGACGTCGATAAGGTCCTTAACAGCACGCTTCAAATATGATTCCTTGACAAAAAAAAAAATGGGGAGATAAAATCCAAAAATTGATTTTATCTCAATCTTCGGATTAAAATTTCAAGCATAAGTCGTACTAGATTCGAGGTCAAGATAATCCTATTCGTATTTGAAATAAGATAATCCGGGATTAACCGACTTCTGACAACGTTTGGGATTAATATATTCCTCGAATTCTGTTTATTGTATAGAGGCATTTTGATGACTACCCATTTTTGTGGGTGTAGGAACGACTGCTTGTGCGTGTCGGCGCCACAAAACGAGGCTTAATGCGCATTCCATTGCAATGGAAGCAACGAGTGTAAGGGCGTGCCCACTGCTGTTCCATAACATAAAATACTCAGGTTTCTGTCGGAAATATTTGGCCATATTTTAAGACTTTTTGGTGGAAAACCAGCAAACAAGCAAAATGGTCCCACCTCTGTTACCCATTGATATACCCGATTTTGGCCCTTAATGGTATAAAAACAACACCAAAAACAAAGATACTCCGTGGCGACCGCCAACAACAGCAACAGAAAAAACAAGCACAATGAAAACTCAACACCTGAAAAATGCAAACACTTAAAGACGAGGTGGAGGCAATGATGACGACGACGACGACGACGACGACGACGACGACGACGACGCAGCTAAGCCTGAGCACGGCAACGGCACGGAACGTGCATCCATTCAAATCGACTCGAGTCGCAATGGCAGGCAGCGTCTTCAACACGAGCAAGAAGGATGCACACAAAAGGAATTCATTTTAATGCAAAGGCTAGGAGGACAGGACAGGAAACGTTTTGCTGGGGTGGGAGTCGGAGTTAGCCCGACCCTGAGTCGATTACGTCTGCGTGTGGTGAGCCTAGATGCGGCTGCCTGAATGTTTCGTGCTCGACGGATTAAAACGGCCAAAGCGCAACGTGCAAGGTGGCGGATGGGGGCGGTGGATGGTGGGGGATAGACACTGCACTGTGCCAAGTCAACTCGAGCCAAGTTGAGTCTATAATTTTTGTTGTGGTTCCTGTCTATTGTCTTTACGGCATTTTCTACACCTCCGACTACGTGGAGGACTCCCACCCAAGGGCAGTTTTTGCTTTCACTGAGAAAAATGAGCCATTCGCGTGAATTGCTTAAAGTACCTGTGCTCAGGGCAGGTCGGGGGGAGACCTTGGTGGTGGTGTCTATTAGCTTTAAAAGTTGACTAACAACTATAGTGGTTGGCAATTGGTTAATTTTGAAGTAGGATTAGGATTAAGCAGTCCTAAAGCCAGGCAATTAACTGTTTAAGGGCCGCTTTCACATCCTCTACATAGATCTATCTGTCACATAAACTAACATATAACAGAGTACAATCTAGGTTTATCTGACACACAGCAGCTATTTGGAAGATGAGAAAACCACTCTATATGTTTAATATATAAAATTAAGGTCAATTACGACTTGAATTTGGTTAATTTTTGGAAAAGTTGCTGGAATTTTTTATGTTAAACAACTTTTTTATTTTCAAAAAGAATGTCTAATATTTACGTCTTGAGTGGACACCACTTTCGATTCAGTTTTTAACTTGGAGAGGCCCGGAAACATCAATTTCCTTGCCTTTATACTGATTTGAAGCATACTTTTTAATACATCTTTCGTTTTGCAAATGCCTGCATATTTAGGGGTTACAGAGATACTCGAATCCACTCGGGTTGCTGACAGCTCAAAGCTTAAGCTGACATTACGAACGTTAAGGAAAAGTGACCTTATATTTAGGTGACCATTTCCTTCAATATAAACTTACTAAAAGTGTTACCATTTAGAAAAACTGAACTCTTTGGGGTAACCTGACCCTTAATCGTGCTAATTGAGAATGCTGGACAACGTTAAGACGGCATGTTTTAAGTGTTTAACTACCGGAGGACCCGAGCTCGAATCTCAGTTTCTCTCAAAGTTTTTCAGTAAGAAAACAGACTAGCATAGTTATGAATACAGCATTTCTCCATTGTTTGCGAGGACCAAATGTAAAGAGATCAAGCTTCAAATGACATAGGTAAGCTCTCTCAAGCCAAGGAAACGATTCTGTTGACAGTCCTTTCAAAAAAAGACTAGTGGAATCATAAGGAAACTGGATTAACGACAGCAGCTCTTGGCGGATCTGTGGCTAAAAGTCGACTACCCCCAAGCAGAGCTATTGGACTTCAAATTAAGCAAATACTGGAGTAGGCGCTCGTGAGCGAGTTTTCAATCACGTCACGAATGCTTTGCTTTACACACGATTCACGCTCTTCATTTTCTCACGATCTACGAAAGTGTGAAGCATGTTCGTGTACGATCAAATTTAGTTTACATAATAAAGGGTTTATCAAAACACATTTTTTCTCTACACCTACGTCAACTGCCCGAACTGTCTCAGACCTGTATACTAGCTGAATCAGCCATGAAATGGAGGGGCTGGGGCTGGTGAATTTCAGGGCTGAACTCATGTGTAAGTTTCATGGAAAGTAGTAACACATGCCTGAATTCCAGCATGAAATTCAGCTATACCTACTTTTCAGGTCTGAATCAGCCCTGAAAAATTCAGTACTGCAACGTAGAACTGCAGGGTAGAATTGCAGCTGCTTTAAGGCCATATTTCGCATATTCTGGCCTAACAGAATACGAAATCCCGACCTACTCATTCGAGCGAAAATGGAGAGTGTCGGCATGGTAATAGGCAGAATGAAATGGAGTTGGATAGGACACACATTGCGAAAGAACCCGAACACCATCGCAAGGAAGGCAATGGAGTGGAACCCGTTGGACGGACTCGGGAGGGCACCTGGCAGACCCAAAGAAACTTGAAGGAGGACTGTCGGTAAAGAGGCGAAAAGCATCAGGAAAAGTTGGGAGAACAACAGAGTTCGCTGGAGAGGAGTAGTTGATGCCCTATGTCCCACCCAGGGATTGGTATAAAAAAAACCGTAGCCGTATTTGAAAAAAGTTTGGTTCTTATTTTTTTTGCAATTTGTTTATTCAAGGCCGATTTTCCTAAATGAATGCACCGGTGTCACCACAACTTAGCTGTGCCATGACGCAACACTTGTTAGCATGAATTTTCTAGAATTTCTTTAGTTCTGTTATTTCACAAATTTGTAGATGTCATTTCCTATCATCGTCCCTTTAACAATTTTCAAATATTCTTGCAAAACTAACAATTTTTGTAATGCAAAGTTTGCGAAACTGACCACTGTGCGACTTTGAGTCTGGAATAGAGCTAGTATGATATAAAAGTGTGTAGAGTAGTTTTTCTGCCAAATTCTTCTTCTGATGCTGGTTCAGGTTCAGAAGCTTGTATTACCCTCAAAATTATATAATTTGTTGGTATAATTGACTTCGTGACTTTAATGCATTTTGCAATAGTTTTGAACAAATTCCGATATTTGCAAAACACAAATCTCTTTTATCAAAATTTATAAGTGCTTCGAAGGCAATGAAGGCGCTGACATAAAAACCAATTTCGCGTAAGTTAATCCATTTCGGGCAAGTTTATATATAATAAGTACTTGTGTGCATAGATTTTCTATTTTCTCAACTGAATCAAAATAAAGTTTTGCCCAACTACAGCCAAATGAGCAGTCCACAGTTCGCACACATCTATATCTATCTGCCATCTTGCATTGAGTGGATGTTTGTGTGTGTGTGTGTGCGTGTTTCGTTTCCGTCTCTGTGCGCACTTGTGAGCGTTTGTTTGTGCATTATTATCCCCTGGTAATGCATGCAAAGATGCTGCAAAGTAGCTTAATACTTTATGCTCGCTATGAAAAGCCTTTTTACGATCGCATTATACTTGTGTGCGTACTTATATATATTTTTGTAGTTTATTTCATACGTCTATTCGATACACACACATATGTACGCGCGGGTGTGCGGGTGTGCTGGTTTGTGTGTGTGTGTGTGTGTGTGTCGTCTCGAAACTTGTAGCCGTATCGTATTTTACGCCATGGTGCATGTTAAATGTGCGACACCATGTCGTATGAGTGATATCTGGTGCGCATAAACTATGCAATAAATAAGTTTATTATCGTGTCGCTCGCTCCAGCGGGCTGCTGCGTCTGGATACGCAAAGGATTTCATTTCCCCAACATACATCCAGGGGGAGAGTTGCGGGGGAGGGAACTTTAACACCTCATTTCGTTTTGACCCTACTCCGAATTGTTTCGAAAAACTCCATCGAATTGAAATGTAACAGATATCTTAGCATAGTTCTATCAATTTACTTATCAATCTCTGTTTGCTTTTCTATTTTTTTGGAAATTAGCCTTACATTATTCGTTTTTCCTTAATTTAAAGCAGCGGTGGGCCACAAGTCAAGTTGTATAAGTTTATATTCTTACCAACCGGACATCATCTGATTTGAAAATGGTTTAATTCAAAATCTGGAATCAGTTTTATTGAAATTTTCATAATTTTTCTGAAAATCTTATCTAAATTCAGGATTTTAAGAGTTCGGAATAGATAATATTTGAGCTGCTCTTATCTGCCAGCGGCTTTCGCACAAGCGGTATGAACAAAACTTAAAAAGGGGATGTCCCAAATATCTTTAGAGATTTGCGTACATAGAGAGAATTTTCAAATATTTCGAAAACATTTTTTGAATATTTTTCTAAGATATTTGTTCAATCGAATTGGGCGATTTCGAACGTATTTTGTTAAGTGTGGACACCCAAATGTTAATTCAAAATCAAATTTTAGGAGTTTCGGTTCTGTAGGTTCTCCGAGCTAAGTGAGGTTCAAGGTTTTCGGACAAGGTTTTGGTTCACACCTTAGTTTAATAGAAATCAACCTAATAACAATACAAACTGCATGGGAATTGTGTTGATTTTTGGGTTGAAAGTGATTTGTAGATCACATCAAATGGGATTATTTTAAATATTATTTGCCATTAAGTAAAGTTGGTTTAGGTTTTGGAATCATTTAAAAAGCTTTCGAGTGAAGAATCCTAAAAAGCATAGGCTAATATGAATGGGGATCTTAAAGGTAATTCTAAACATTTTAATAGATTTATTCATTAAACTTTTCTGGCGATTCTAAGACCCAGTCGTCCAAGCCCTTTAGGATAACATAAAGAGTTGGTTCAGGTTCTGCTTTTATATCCTAAGAGGTTTGGTTCACAGCAAAATGAAAGTCGGAAACGGTTCGCAGTCCTGGTAAATATTAAGACCGCAGGCTGTTCCTTAAGTGAATACCAAGCCTTATAAGTTTATAATTATACCAACCGGACCACATCTGATTTGAAAGTGGTTTGGTTCAAAATCCTGAATGAGTTTTATTGTAAGTTCTTTAGTTTGCAGAGCATCGTTTAATGAGAATGCATTTCGAAAATCATATCTAAATTCGGTATTTTAAGAGCCAGAGAATGAATATGTTTCTGCAGAAATCCTCAAAAGTACTGAAAACATTATCTTTCGGTATCAACAATGACTTTGTTTTACCCATTGCTTTTCAGCTGGTCACACTGAACTAGGCTAGAGCTGTAGGCTTTTTAAGGGAACTTTGTTCCACCGTGGAAGTTTTGAATTGCAAGATTGGGCGATAGGAAATAAGCTTAATTTGCCTGCAAGTATAAGAAGCATATGTTCTATGCTTTATTCTATTCTAGACAGACGTTATGTAACGAATTCTGTCGGAGGCGCGTCCCACTCTCTGTAAAACCCCAAGATATAAGTTTGGTTAAGACCATACAAATCACTTAAAACGCTTTCTATTCCTTCATTTGCCATCGCCAGCATAAATCATCATTCTGCATAATTAACCAGCAAGCACTTTCTCAACTATCCATCAGCGGCCAATCAAGCGGACGCGGCGTTAAAAGCTAAACACAATTTCTCTTTTGGAATGCCGCAATACTTATTAAGCGAAGCATAACGAATGCAAAACTTGCAAAGCGTTTCATCCAATTAGAAGAGTGTAGTTTTATTGTTAATTGCCCCAGAACAGAGCGAGTATCTCGAGTATCTGCAGACGAAAAAGGACGATGGACAACAACATCCCCTACCCCCCCCGTCGGCCGCAGGCGCCGCGAATATCCAATGAGTTGTAATTAACTTTATCCGAAAATCTTGTGCTGCCCAGGCAGGCGGTAAGAAGATGTGAAAGAAGTGGTAGAAGTGTTGGCTTTTTTATTAAGTTAAGCGGCTCAAATTGTATATAGGGATTTCGCACTCACCCAGTCTCCAGCAGGCTTTGGCCATTAATTTATGATATACAAGTTTATGCGGCAGTTAAAATCGAAAGATTGAGTTTTTGTTCAGGGTTCGGAATTGCTCACGAGCGAGCCGAGCGCTTTTTGGCTCTCGCTCAAAGCCGAGAGTCGCTTGTCGAGAGCCGGGAGCACTAAACGTCTCACAGCTCGTGAGCCACAGCTTCTGGCTCAGAGCTAAGAGCCGCCACTCGGGAGCCGTGAGCTATCAACCGGCTCTTGGCTAGTGAGTCACAGCACTGGGGTCTGAGCTGTGAGTCACAGCTCGGGAGCCGTGAGCCATCAACCGGCTCTTGGCTTGTGAGTCACAGCACTGGGGTCTGAGCTGTGAGCCACAGCTCGGGAGCCGTGAGCCATCAACGGGCTCTCGGCTCGTGAGCCACAGTACTCGGTTCTGAGCTGTGAGCCATTGCTCTCAGCTCGTGAGCCTTAGCTCTCCATTTGTGAGCCGCAAAATCAACCTGAGCACAATGTACTTTGATTGTTTTTTAAATTGTAATGCGTAGGACACCTTGGAAATGCCCATATGCGAAGTATATGTCCCAAATATGTTGATCTTTCCTCTTTTAGTGGCTATGGCTCACGAGCCGAGAGCTATGGCTCACGAGCCGACAGCGGGTTGAGGGCTCACAGCTCTTGCACAGTGGCTCTCAGCTCAGAGCCGTGTGCTGTGGCATACGAGCCGAGAGCCGGTTGATGGTTCACGGCTCTCGACGTAGGGCCGAGTGCTATGAGCTGAGAGCAAGAGCTGGCTCTTGAGAGCTGCCAGCAAAGAGCAATTCTGGCTTTGTTTGAGAATGAGTTTGGGTTCAGATTTTCCGAATAATTTCCCACATTTCAGTGCAAGAACTTAAGATTAATCCCAGATGCTTGCCCGCATAAACCCAGATGGCTTGCGAGAGTGCGTGGTCATTTGATGCGTGGCCAAGGCGCGACTTGCCAACACTTTGTCTCCATCTTCAGCTCCATCCCTTTCCACCACCGTTCGCCTGAGCTGTTCTGCCCCCCACCCCCCACCCTTTTGCATTGTTGCGAGCTTGTTTTATTTTCAGACATTTCCTCTCTTGGTGCTGCCGCTTGTTATCGTCTGCGGGCGACTTTGGCTTGGGTTTTGTTTCCTGATTATTTTTGTAATTGTTGTTTAAGTTGTTGTGGCTACATCAGTCGCATTTCCTCTGCTGCTTTTGGGGCGTGATTTAATTGAAATCAATTAACAGTAATGAGTGGTCATTAAGCCAGCTTAGTGACTTAGAGATGGCTCATTCGTGCGGCTGGGATGGGTTGGGATGGGGGGCGTCAGTAATTAGGTTCAGTTCATATTTGAAATAGAAATTTAATGCAAATTGAACGGAAAGTTGGCCAACAGCTGCAAAATACATAGATTTCAATTAGTCATACCCGCCGCCGCTGCCGCCGTCGCCTGACCGCAACATACTTGAAATGAAGGCAGAACGCAACTTTTTAACTAGGTTTCGTTGCCTACTTTTGTGCGCTCCACTTGGCCAAAACGTTACAGTTGCCATTTACATCCTTTGCTTTGTCGTCGGTTGCTGCCAGCTACAGAGCTCGTTTTTTAAATTGTTTTGCTGTTTATTGCAAAATTACACAAAAACAATGCAGCCTGATGAAGATGGCGAACGGCAAATGGCAGAAGACGACGTCGACAACGAAGGCAGAAAGCTCCAAAACAAAAGAGATAACGGTTCTCCCTTTCCAGCGTGCGTGTGTGTGTGTGTGTGTGTGTGTGTGTGTGTGTGCGAGTGCAACTGCAGGCCAGCAGCAGCAGCAGTAGCAGCCACAGCACAAAACAAACTTTTCCAAATGGGAAAACTTTTTTTTCTCTTTTTTTGTTTGCCTCAACGAGGACACCAACAGCTACAGCAACGGGCAATGGGCCAGCCCCAGTAACGAGCCAAGTTGAAAAATCTTTATTGTGTATCAAACCATTTGTATTAATTAGAAGCGGCAGCGGCAGCAAAATAATTACAACAATACAAAACAAAGACAGAAGGAGAGAAGAGGGATTGGGGCGGTGGCAAAAAAGAAAAGCCAATTGCTTTGTACTTCGCCTCGCAAAAAGTATCTCATTTCAAAGTTCAAATCCCATTGGGCTGGTAGAAATTAGTGCAGACCAACTTGTGGGGCACAAATTCAGTATCTTTTCACAGCTGCTAAATGAGTGTAAAATTACTGGAAACAAGATTTATGATGTTAAGTACTAATCAATTTTTGTAATTATTATTAGCTGGCTGTTTAGGCGTCGTCGTCCGGGACCTTTGTGAGAAAGTGATTCTACAAGTCGACATTAACTTCTCAAATCGTTTCCCACTTGTTTTAGTTTGCGAAAGTATCAATCTATTTATACGTACACAGAACAAAATATTTGTTTTATTTAGGACCGATTTGACATTTTCTGGATAGCCACTATGTATCAGATAAATACTCACAGTTAACTCTGTTATATGCTATGTAGACTGTTCGCTGCTGCAGCGCTGCAGCATCAAAATTTATGCCGAGCGTTGGTGCAGAGGCTGGACCGACTTTCTTTCTTGTTATTCCCTTGCAAAGGGTATTATAATTTTGCCCAGAAGTTGGGAACGCATAGAAATATTCATTTCCGCCCACATAAACCATATATATTCTTGATCAGGGTGACGAGCTGAGTCGATTGAGCTTTGGCCGTTCGTCTGTCTGTCTGTTTCTACGCGAACTAGTCTCTCAGTTTTGAAGCTATCGAGCTGAAATTTTGCACAGAGTTTTATTTTTGCTGCACACCACTAATATGTTGAAACTGACCGGATCGGATGACTATATCTCATAGCTTTCATAGCAACAATCGGTCGGAAAACTAGTTTTAGTGAGAAAAACTTTTTTCTTTTCAATGGAAACGTCTCCAAACTTCGTTATCGTAGGTTTTCTATGTTTTTTTATAATTCTAACAAGTTTTATAACAATCGGACTACTATATGGTATAGCTGCCATACAAAAGATAGGTCTGAAAAACAGTCTTAGTTAGAAAAACTTTTTCGTTTTTAATGGTAGCATCCTGCAACTTCGAATTTCTTTGTTTCACATGCTTTTACATAATTTAAAATATTTTTGTCCAAATCGGATGACCATATCACCACCAACGAACGATCGGTCGGAAAATGGGAAAAAAGTAATTTTTCGAATTTTTAAAGCGAGCACTTGTAAGGGTATAAAAACTTCGGCATAGACGAAGTTAGCTTAGCTTTCTTGTTTTTCTCTGTGTAGGGAAACGATTTAAATTGCCAAATCAATAAGTAACATTGGCTAAAGGAAAGCGTTTCACGTCTTAAAACTCGTCAGAGAACTAAACCGAACCGAACCGTCTTTCTTTGTGGTTTTAGGTTTGGTACAACATTTCTGAAAGGAAGACGGTTCAGTTCACCAGCGGGAATAAGCGGTACGGTTCCGTTCAGAGCTGGTTTGGCTCAGAGCTTCTTTTGAACTGGTTCTGCTGTTAAACCGGTTAAACTTTCAAACTGGTCTAACATTGAAACCGGTTAAACTTTTGAGCCGGTGCGAAATCGGTTCGGAGCCAGTAAAAATATTAAGATCATGGATTGAATAGCTACTGAGATATGGCTTCGACCTAAAGTTGTCTATATTTATCGATATATCATTATTCCGATACATTTTTTGTACCGATAGTCGATTATTTTAGAAACGATAAAAGAGAAAACAAATTACTAAGGTCACATTGAAATCTGCCGTTCAGTTTTTATTCTTTCATTTCAATAAAAACCATAAAATGGATTTTAGACAGCTCTTTAAAAAAACATAACTATTTCAAGGGTAAATTCATATTCATGCATGTATATAACTATATATTTTATCGCTCTTATCAAATTATGTAAAAATTATACAATTTGGTACAAGTTTCGAGAGAAAGGAAGACCCTAAGGTCAAGTCAATTGGGCGCCTTTAGGTAAGTCTTGGAAAAAATCAAGAATTGGTCTGGTAAACTGGTGTCAAAATGTCGGTCTGACTAGAGAAACTGAAAAGATCTGAATGATCATTTCCCATTTCAATAAAACGCCAATATTATCTATCAGCTACCACGAATGGAATCGCGCCTTATCGTAATCCTCCTTAATGTACCGTCTTTAGTTCCAACCCCTTACAAACTTTTTCATTTCCCCTGTTTCCTGCATGTCTGTTCATATGTTGAAAATAATATCAAATACCTAAACAAAAATAATATATATAATATGTATCCCCAAAAAGTGTTCATTGTGCCCATAGTACTTAATTAGAAATACATTTTTGGAGGCACCGCAGTAGGCTTTGCCTATCGACTTAGCCGAAATCAAGCGGCTAGAATTCATTTCCCGTTTGGGTCTTGTGCTGAGCACATCCAAATAAAAGGGACTATGGATAGGCGCTTTCGCTTCTCCTTTCTCTTCTCTTCTCTTTTTTTTTTTGAATTTCTCTAGTGACCACCCATAACTATCAAATGTCCTTGTCCTCGGTTTCAGATTCGTCGTCATCCTCATCCGAATCAGACATCAAAGGTTGGCCTTGGTTGACAACAAAGTTAAAGTTGGGATTGACGCTTTCGTTTTTCCCTCCCAGTTTAGTTTCTTATTTTTCTTCAATTGCCAATTTCATGTTGCACTTCTTGATTCAGTTTCCGGGAAGAATGAAGTCAGATCTGTTGTGAAAGTGTCATCTTACAAATCTTAAACAATTTTCAAGAACCATCAGTTAAAGGCGACAGCTTCATAATGCTGAATTTCACCATATGAATATGAGAATGTATATGAATGCAACTTTAAGAGCGTCCACCCGGTAGACGGCGCGTAATATCGTGCATAAGTTCGAGTCCACATCTTCACCATTGGAGGGATCAGTGCCAAAAAGACCTGGTACCGAATAAAATGTGTCAATTCAGTCGATTCCACTTCGTTATCAAGACTTGAGCATTGCGTATTTTGCCAAAGGATCAGGGCCTACATGCTTTCAATATAAAATTGACTCGATGACTGATGCCGAAACTTCTCCAAACTGCCTCTGATAAGGTTTGACGCAAATGACGAACTTCATCGAAAGACATTATCTTCAGGGCTGAAGTTAATTTCTAACTTCTTGAGACAACATTGCATCCGCAAAAAGATACTGATTGCTGCGATTTTCATAACGGAGGTGTGATTGGGCCACGGCATATAACGTTCTTGTCAATCAAATCGACCGTCATATTGCCCTCAATGAAGAGTCCTACCATGTTACGCTATAGGTTATAGCTGCCAAAGGAATCATCGACCGAGAAACTAGTTTTAGTAAGAAAAACTTTTTTGTTATGAAAGAAAATGCCTCCAAACTTTGTATTACTTAGTTACAGCTATTCTTCTACATGATTTGGCCAAGTTTGGTTCAAATCGGACATCTATATGGTATAGCTGTCATAGAAAAGTAGAGTCAGAAAAGTAAATAGAAAGTAAATAGAAATACAAAATTCGGAAGAGCCGAAGTTTGCTTTCCTCTATTATTATACTCTGTACCGTAGGTACATAAAGTATTATAAGTTTGAGCAAAAGTATGTAACAACCAGAAGGAAGCATCTCCGACCCTATAAAGTATATATGTTCTTGATCAGCATCAAAAGCTGAGTCGATATGGCCATGTCCGTCCGTCTGTCCGTATGAACGCACAGATTTTAGAGATGGTAAGAGATAAAGCTTTGACATGTATGGGACATATGTTTCCTATGTCTGCAGGCAGATCAAGTTTATTTTCAATTTTGGCCACGCCCCTTTCCGCCCCCGTAATTTGGAAAAAACAGTATATCTCCCACAGTTTAAAGGATAAATGGTTCGTTCCTTCTAGACATATTAAATAATCAGCATAGCTTATCGACCCGCCAAAGAAATGATACAGACCGGATGAACGGTTGTCGAGTTATGATCAAAAGACTGTTCGCTGCTGCAGCGCAGTAGCAGCGGTGCTTTCAGCTGTTACTGCAGCATCAAAATGTATGCTGAGCGTATAATTTTGTTGGTACAGAGTCTGTTATAGTCGGGCTTGACCGACTTTCTAGTACTAAGCAACATATATTTCTTTAGTGGGATGGGTTAAAGCACCAAAACTTTCCCCTTGCCTAAGCCATTAAGTGCAAAGAAGAACTATATGTATGACCATGTTTGTATACTAATAAACAGTCGCCATTTGATGAAATTACATTGGAAAACTTTCAATGGAGCTCATAAGCTAGTAAGGACTCTTACACTTGAATGAGTGGCTCGAATGAGTCCCCAAGTCTTAATTCTCCGTCCAGTTGATATAAAAGGAATACGTAAAAGTACTTAAAGCGTGAAAGTGTGAGGCAATGGAAGTTCCTTTGAAAAGTACTGTACAGATATTCCAAAATCTATCCATTAAAACTAATATAATTAGCCGTTGGCCATCAACCACTTTGGCATCGAAACTCACTTATGGTACCCGAGTGAAACCGGATATAAAAGCCATGGCTTTTGCCTAAAGTCGCGTCCGTTAGTGTGGGTGTGTGTGTGTGTGTGTCTGTGTGCCGCTGGTATTTTTTGTTTGATTTAATTTGATTGTTTAATTAATCAAATAGCTGAGGTTTCCTCTATGCAATGTTGCTTGTTAATTGAGTTTTTCGCTGAAAAGTTGTTTTGGGCCAGCCAGGCTGACTGCAGCCCCCCCTATGCAGTTCTATTGATTGCACCTCTCTCTGTGCTGGTTTTTCAACGTCTTTCCCCATCTTTTCTTTCTTCTTTTTTATTTTTTTTTTATTTTTTTGGTGCAGCAGCCTTTTGCGAAAGCTGTAAAGACAAATTCCTGGGCATTTTTTGTGTGCTTTCCTTTCATATTCAATAGCCTGGCCCAGGAGCCAGTAGTGGCCAAGGCGTTTGGTGTTCAACAACAACAAATTAATACAAATAGCCCGCAGTGGTCTGGGCCATAGATTACACTTTTGTCGACAGATTCGCACTTGGCACAGACTGTTGTCCAAGTGGGCCATAAGCGTTTTTCAGCCAGGGAGAGGCGCAAGCTTTAAGATTCATTCACACACTCACACGGACTGGAGCAAGTAAATTATTTATTGGCATTTTTGGCTTTCGAATTGAAAGTGAAAAAGTTTTAATAGAATTTCTTTGACTACCTTTTGGGGTTTCTTTTTGGCAAATCCTAGTCTATTGCTGTTTTGTGTGCAGTTAATGTTTTGTGTTCGGTTATTATGGTTAAATGTGCTGTGTGATTTCTTGGCTTTGAGGCATGTCTGTGTGTGGAAGTGTGGGAGGGAGAGCTGCTGCTGCTTAATCCAATTTCATAATTAGCGTAAGTGTTTGTGCAATAATATTGAGTGTAATCAGGTTCGATTTGAAATTCGAGTGAAAATATGGCGCTGTAATAATTTTCATGGTAAAATTTACACATGCATAATTAATTAGTATCAAAAATTTAATACTCACACTTTGTATCTGCTTAAATATTTACACTTCGTGCCAAATTTGTATGCAAATCGCTTTGCTACAGACTGACAATAACCAACACACACACACACAAACACACACTCAGCAAGACAAACACCCATCCACCCAATCACACACACACACACTTACACACAGATGTACGCCAAATGTCTGACAATTAAAAAACAATACAGCAACCGCCACTCATTTAGTTTCATCACAACTATTTGTGTCTGGTCTACAGGCTCAGAATGCAATGGGACTTCAAGGATATGCGTTTATTTCAATTCAATTCAAACCGGATTCAATTTGGCTAACCACCGGTTAAAGTTGCTGCTTCAGATGACCAGCAGTTAAGTCATGCGGCTTTCTCAACAACCGTTTCAACCGATATCGATAAATTGCACTTACTGCAGCAGTGTGACCAGATGCTGTCAACAAATTGGGTGTTTTTGTTGTGATTTTTATACTCTGTACCGTGGGAACATAGAGTATTATAAGTTTGAGAAAAAGTATGTAACATCCAGAGGGAAGCATCTCCGACCCTATAAAGTATATAATATATATTCATGATCAGCATCAACAGCCGAGTCATGTACGTCTGTCTGTCCGTATGAACGCACAGATCTCAGAGATGGTAAGAGTTAGAGGTTTGACATGTATGGGACATATGCTTCTTATGTGTGCAGGCAGATCAAATTTATTTTCAATTTTGGCCACGCCCTCTGACGCCCCCGAAATTTAGAAAAAACGTCATATCTCCAACAATTTTAAAGATAGATGGTTCGTTCCTTTTGGACATATTTAGTAATAAGGATAACTTATCGATCAGCCAAAGGAATGGTGAAGATTGAATGAACGGTTGTGGAGCTATGATCAAACGTTCATGGGAAAGCATAGCAAACTAAGAAATACAAAGTTTCTCGACCGATCATTCCTATGGCAGCTATAACCTACAGTCATTCGTTTTTTATAAAACTTTCTAGAATTGTGTGAAAGCTTATTAAATGAATATATGCCAATTTTAAAGAGGTTAACATTGAAAACAAAAAAGTTTTTGTCAGTAAAACTATTATTTTAACCTAACTTTTCTATGGCAGCTATGCCATATAGATGTACGATTTCGACCAAACTTGGCACAATCATGGAGAAGCCTAGAAGACTATTAAATACGGAGTTTGGAGACGTTTGCATTGAAAACAAAAGAGTTTTTCCCCACTAGAACTAGTTTTTCGACCGATCGTTCCTATGGCAGCTATATGTTATAGTCATCCGATCCGGTCGGTTCCGTCAAATGTGCAGCGTATTTGTACCAGAAGACTTCGTGCCCAGTTTGGTCGCTATAGCTTTCAAACTGACGAAGGAGATATTATAGAAACTGACGTACAAGGCTAAATCAACTCAGCTCGTCTTGCTGATCAAGAATATATAAACCTTATGTGGTCGAAAATGCTTTCTTCTATGCGTTACAAACATCTGGAATCGTATAATAAATTACTCATCCGCCAAGTGGAACCATTTACGTGGTGAGATAGGAGTGTTCGGATCGGTTAAAAACCTTTTCCACTTGTTATACTGGTTTTTGTTTTCGAATTCGCCAAGTTTTAACTCTGTGTCTGCATTTATCAACTCTGGTCATCCTCTTTGCTACATGAGTGCCCAAGTGCTAAATGCTTATGGCTACACTGATACAAAAAATTCGCCCTGAAAACTAGAATTTCTCCTGTGAAATCCGTTCTAAGGCGATTCATCCTAAAATTAACAAACTTTTACTCGTTTATGGAAAATTTTCCTGAAACTTTGAAAGTTTTCCATAAATGAGAACATATTTTTGTTAATTTTAGGGGGAATCGCCTTAGAACAATTTCTAGTTTTCAGAGCGAATGTTTTATGAGTGTACAATCTTTACTTTAATATGTTTGTTATCTCTTGCGAGCGCTTGATAGTCGTGTGCGCTAAGATGCAGTCCCGTCTTTCAATCCAAGATAAGGTACAGTTAAACAAAATATCCCCTGCAAACGCACATTTAATCGAGAGCATAAGTAACAGTCGGTCATGCCCGACTTCTGCATACCCTTTGCTCGAGGGACTTAATGTTCAATAAACAGAGCCATAACATTAATGTGAACATTTCAACATTATGCTAGCAAACAGCGCATACGGCTCAGATAAGTATGCTACGTTTTTTACGATCTTTATAAAAATTTCAGTGATTGAAGATATTGTGCAAATACTTACACTACACTGCAAAATATGACAATGTCGTGCAAATTTAGTGTATTTCGTTGGTAAAGCTCTGCGAGTCTACAAATCATTCCTAGTTTTCTGCGCCGCACTGTGCTCAGCGTCCATCGGTGAGATGGGGGCAAACAAAATCGAAAACGGGTTGCCTGCCGTTGGCGTTCCTGTCGCTCTAGTCTGTTGCTGTTTGAAAGAGGATGAGGGAGTGGGAGCGGGAGCGGGCTCGGGGGCGGGGTGGTGGTGTATGTGAATGGGTGGCTATGGGACTGTTGTTGGTGGTCGGTTGACCGTCGGTTGGTTGGTTTGCTTCTGCTGCTGCTGCTGCTGGCGGCGGGGGCGTTGATTGTTGTTTTTGAAAACCCTTTTTGGTGTTTGCATTTAACGAACAGCGCCACAACGACACAACAACAATAAGGCCAATAACAAGCATCCAACGTGGCAAGGGATGGACTGGTTGGGTGGGAGTTGGTTGGGAGGGGGGGGGGGGGGGGCACTGTTGGAACTGGAGGCTAATAAAAGGCTCGTTACAATGAAAACAAATCAAATCGGTGGCCAGGCCATCCATCAGTAGTAGGCCAAAGCGCAAATGAAACGCGGCTAACGAATGCCAGCAACAACTGAACAGAAAACAACAGGAAGTAGTTTGAATTTCCGGTGTCATTCCGCAACCCCCACCCCCCTCTCAACCACCACGACCAGCCCAGTCGAAACCAGTCTTGCCCAGCTATGGCTTTAGCCTCAGCTTCAGCTCCAGCTATGCCACGACTCAAATTTTCAAATTGATTACGGAACGCCAGCTGGGTGTAAGGGCGGATGGGGTGCGGGGGGTTTGGGAGGGTTTGGGTGTTTCGGGGGTTGTCATCACTGGGGTCAACTCGGATTCACTTTGAAATGCCATTAAAATGTATTTACAAACGCAAATTGATAGTGATTTTGGTTTTTGGCCAAAGGATCAGGGTCTGGGTCTGGGATTTTTGGTATTGGCGACGTGTTGACGTTGCAGCTTAGCCGGCGCGATTTTGTCAGCAAAATGCAATTCACCTCCTGTATGAAAATGTACCTTCCCGAACATAGTGTGTGTGTGTGAGGACAGCGGATTAGCCGCACGTATTTTGGCGCTCCACGACATTGTGGTTAGTCCAGTCAGTCAGTCAGTGTGTGCGTGTGTGTGTGTGTGTGTGTGTGGTTTCTAATTGGCTGGACCAGTGAGTATGGGGCGATGGGGAACGGGAATACTGCTATATTGACATTTCGTTAGCAAATTGTTTCATTGTCTGATGATTTTTAGTTGGAATGATGCAGCGAACACTTAGAGCAGCACATGAAACAAAAATTATATTCCGATTTTTACACTATTTTATGATTTAGCAAAAGTGCAACAAATTTCAAACGATTGTGGACCCGCTTATTTGTTGTTGTTGATGTTGTGTTATAGTAGCACAAACTTCACTTCTTGCTCATTGCAAGCTTTGTGAATCTCTTTAGAACTTCACGTAATCATTCGGATTCGAGCTGATTCCTTTGCAATGGCACGCTCCTTCTTTCGCCACATTTTGAGAACGTTGTCTATTGTTACCATGATCTCTTTTTGGCATTGTCATCAATATTGAACTGTAAATGGTCATTCCTTTGTATAAAACGCACATCAATAGTTTATATTGGAAATTCTGAGACAAAAATAAAGCAGGGATCGCCAATAAGGGTTCTACTTTATACAGAAAAGAGACAATCTTAGCGTTTTTGAATGCGGCGTTTCAAAATATCACAATTTTCCTTCTACAATTCGTATAAAAGAAATCAAAATTTGACTTTTAATGTTTGATTGAAAAATACAAGGTGTGATAAAACCATTATTTTTCAATTTTGATTTAAAATAATTTTCATTTTCTATTTTTCTTAGCAATTATTTCCTGATTTTTAATACTCTGTACCGTAGGTACCTAGTGTATTATAAGTTTGTGCAAAAGTATGTAACAGCCAGAAGGAAGCATCAACGACCCCATAAAGTATATATATTCTTGATCAGCATCAACAGCCGAGTCATGACCGTCTGTCTGTCCGTATGAACGCACAGATCTCAGAGATGGTAAGAGATAAAGGTTTGACATGTATGGTACATATGTTTCTTATGTCTGCAGACAGATCAAGTTTATTTTCAATTTTGGCCACGCCCCCTGCCGCCCCCGAAATTTAGAAAAAACGACATATCTCCCACAGTTTTAAAGATAGATGGTGCATTCCTTCTAAACATATTTATTAATAAGAATAACTTATCGATCAGCCAAAGAAATAGTGAAGCTCGGTTGAACGGTTGTCGAGTTATGATCAAAAGACTGTTCGCTGCTGCACCGCAGTAGCAGCGCTGCTTTTAGCTGCTACTGCAGCATCAAAATTTATGCAGAGCGTTTAATTTCCTTGGAACAGACTATGTTATAGTCGGGCTTGACCGACTTTCTTACTTGTTTCAAAAAGCTCTTAGTAAAAACTAACACAAAATTCTTTGAATTGACTAAAAACATATTAAAATGGCGAATTTCGGCTAACTTATTTATACTTGGACTTTAGGGACTTCCAACTTGAGAATTACAAGAGGTAGAATTTTTGCAAAATGACAGATATATGTACATTGATGAGTACTTTTAGGCAATTCAATATAAGCAGAATTTGAGCCGTCTATTAGAAATGGCATAACTGGCTGAGACGGCATTCCAATGGTGTCCAAGTCCATATATTTGTCCATTTCTATATATATTCTAAGTTCAAACTGATTGGCCTCGTAGCGCCCAATGGTTCTTCTTTGGCCCGAAATTTCAGTCACAACCGTTTGACAGTCTCGGCAGCTGAACTTAACACCCATCACTCGCCTCTGTCTTGTGCGAACTGGCGCCATTTAGTCACTCCAAGCTAGTTAAAAGCTTCCAGCAGCTGGTCTATTATGTTTTTTTGCCAATTTTATTAGCTAAAATACAAAAGGACTCCTTTCTCTTTAAATTCTGGCCTCAAAACAGTGCACCCCACCGGAATTTCGTATTTAAAAAGAACGCTCAAAATGCTCATAAATTAGCGACTCATTAATCTTTCTTAAATTGGGAAACACTACAATTTGGTTCTTCCAAATATTATTAAAATCATTGTTGACATGCCAATTAAAGACTTGCATAATGTCTGAGTAGTAGCTTGCCTGGTATCAAATTCACTGGCAATGCTAATGAGTGCAACAGCAGAAGTATTAACTTATTAAATTACAACATTTTCGCAATCACTGTTAATGGCTGTGCGTGTGTCGGTGTGTGATAAACGATATGTTGGTAAGTAAAAACCCCTTCACACAGTTCCCACATTTGTATGTAGTTACACAAATTACTTCATAGCAACTAAACAAAAAGCAATGTTGGGGCGGGTTGCACTTCAGGTACAACAATATTGTAAAAATGCATAACAAAAGAAACAAAATTGTTAAAAGCAGTTTGTCGAAATTGTCTGCATTTGGCGTAGGCCAGGCTTATCGCCCAAAAGTTGAATAATCGGGGCGGGGGAAGAAAGTGAGTACTGAGCTCGCCCCTACAATTTGCCGCTTAAATTACGAGCTGTTCACTTTGTGAGTGCCGCGCTTAACTGTTTCCTCGGGTCTTAACTCAATTTTGGTTAGCGTCAAGCCGAAATTTCTATGCTCTTTCTGAGGGGGAAAAGTTTTTACATAAGCGGAGCAGCGTTGCAAGTTGAGCTTACAGAGGGAGCCGGTAGCTGTGAAGGTGACGGCTGGGTAAAAGTTTTAAGCTTTAACTTTTTTTTTAACTAAATGTAAGTTTCTCTTTCGTACTCCACTCTCAGGCACGGCTTGGTCCTTTGTGCCCTGAAATCGCAGCAGTGCAAGATCTAAGCAAATTAGCCAAACTGTTGATAGGGTATGCCAGCTTTCGTCCTATGCCCTCATCACCTACTTTAACACCTCCTCCCCCGGCTTACCCCTTTTACCTTTTGGTGTGCGTTCTGTTTTTTTTTTTTTTACGAGCTGTTGCCGGTCGTGCCCGCCGCTATGCGCGAGTGCGTGTTAACAGGCAATTAAATCCGAATTACATTTTGCTTCTCTTGCGTTTTTTTCTTTTTTTTTTTGCCATTTAACTCATGTGAGTTAAACGGCAGGTGTGCCCAGTGCCGCACGATTTGTAACTCCACCCCGCCTACGATAAGGCTCGACCCAGAAGTTCAAGAAGCCAATGCCTGCACGTGCCAATTAAAGATAATTTTTAATTGCTGCCGCACCATGAAGATTTATAACCCAATTGACTTCATTTTATCAGTTGATTTCGTTTTTGTTTTTCCTTTGGGCTTTAATTGAATTGGAAAATATTTTGGAAAACAAATAGAAAAGGACCCTCAACCAAATCGTATACCAACCAGAAATGGTTAAGTGTTGGCATTTGCATTATAATGTCAAAGGCGCTAAACCGCAGAAAGTTAACTCAATTCAATTTCTGGCAACTTCTATCGAAATGGCCAAAAAAGAAAGGCAACACAAAAGTGTGGAACAAAATATTTACATACAAACATATCCATCCATTTGTACATATCTACGTAATGACGGTTTATGTGCATTGCAAATGCACTGCAGAAAAATGTTGGCTGTGAGGATAACGAGTCAATTGGAATGAGACTTAAAGTTACATAACAAACTGACACACAAACACTCAGATTGCCCTATTTATACTGCCAGAAGTCCGAAATAAAAACTAGGGGAGTTCCTAAGTCAATCGTATAGCAGAGCATAGAGAAAATGGATTTTCTTGTCATAACAGGAGGTAGCTCAGAAATCCTTTAATCTCTAAAATTCTGCAGAAGGTTCGGCTTGGAGATTCAAGTCCTTGTTAAATCCAAGAATTTGATCGTTAGATGGTCAAACTTTCAGATTTGGTTCTTACTCTGGTACAAATCTTCTGTCTAATATCTTAATTTTCTGATATTTTAAACGATTTGTTTATTTGACACCGAAAAATAGAGGAATGGCTTGTATACCCTAGCAGCATGTTTTTGTACCCTTGCTAAGGGTATTATAATTTTGCCCAGAAGTTTGCAATGCATAGAAATATTCATTTCCGACCCCATGAACCATATATATTCTTGATCAGGGTGACGAGTCGATTGAGCTTTGTCCGTTCGTCTGTCTGTCTGTTTCTACGCGAACTAGTCTCTCAGTTTTAAAGCTATTGAGCTGAAATTTTGCACAGAGTCTTCTTTTTGCTGCACACTACTAATATGTTGGAACCGACCGGATCGGATAACTATATCTCATAGCTCTCATAGGAACAATCGGTCGGAAAACTGGTTGTAGTGAGAAAAACTTTTTTCTTTTCAATGGAAACGTCTTCAAACTTTGTAATCGTAAGTTTTCTATGTTTTTTTATAACTCTACCAAGTTTTATTAAAATCGGACAACTATATGGTATAGCTGCCATACAAAAGATAGGTCTGAAATACAGTCTTAGTTAGGAAAACTTTTTTGTTTTTAATGGTAGCATCCTGCAATTTTGTATTTGTTTGTTTCGCATGATTTCACTTAATTTTACAAATTTTACAACATTTCCACTAAAAGCAAACAAGTTTTTCTCACTAGGACTACTTTTCTGACTCTACTTTTCTATGACAGCTATACTATATAGATGTCCGATTTCGACCAAACTTGGCAAAATCATAGGAAAGCATAACAAACTAAGAATTTCATAGTTTGGAGGCATTTCCTTTGAAAACTAAAAAGTTGTTCTTACTAAAACTAGTTTCTGGACCGATCATTGCTATGGCAGCTATAACCTATAGTCATCTGATTTTGACAAAACTTTGAAGAACTATGTGAAAGTTTACAAAACAAATATGTGCCAATTTTGAAGAGGTTTACATTGTAAAAAAAAAGTTTTTCATACTAAGACTATTCTTCTAACCTTAGTTCTCTATGGCAGCTATACTATATAGATGTCCGATTTCGACCAAACTTGGTTAAATCATGAATAAGCATTAAAAACTGGGAAATTCGGAGTTTGGAGACGTTTGCCTTAAAAACAAAAAAGGTTTTCTCAATAGAACTAGTATTTCGACCTTTCATTCCTATGGCAGCTATATGTTATAGTCATTCGATTCGGCTGGTTCCGAGAAATGTGCAGCGTAGGTTTATCAGAAGACTTCGTGCAAAGATTGGTCAGGATAGCTTTCAAACTGATGGAGGAGATAGCAAAGAAACAGACGGACCGACAATAAAGATTAAGAATTTATATATTATATAATATTATAAATTTATGATTAAGAATATATATACTTTATGTGGTTGGAAATGCTTCCTTCTGTGCGTGAAAAGCATTTAGACATACTGAGCTACACGTCCAAGTGATAAAATTTGCTTAAACTGTGAGTCTTGATGAAAAATCATCCAAAACTGTTTAATGCGATGTAATTTCTGAAATTCGTTGTTTTAGTTTACATGTATGTCAATTTCTGTATCAATATTTTCCGGCAGTGTATTCAAATCAACCCACATAAATATACGTACTTTACTATATAAAATGCATTTGCCGTCAAGGCAAAAAATGAGCCCGCCCGTTCGCCCGTTCGCCTGCCCCTTCCCCTTTTCCTATCATTACCAGTCGCAAATGAAGCCATTTCACACCATTCAACACGAACTACTGGTCCGAGAGATGGGGATGGGGATGTGTGTGTGGGTGTATGCGTGTGTGTGTGTGTGTGTGTGGCAGACCCAACTTAATCCTTTTGTGAACAAACATACGCTCTTTGGCTCTTTTGGCCCGCTGACCGAGCCGGGGTTCTGCATCTGCTGGGGCGTTACAAGAAGTGTGGCAAACGGAAATCAAATGGAAAACTCGTGCGTCGGCACCAAAAAAAAAATAAAAAAAAATAATAATAAAAAAAAAGAAAACACTTTGCAGAACGCATTTCTATTGTCAGCGACACAGTCGGTTCGGTGGGTGAAAACTTTCCGGTGACACTGTGACCGTGTGCGGGTTGCTTTGCCCTTTGTTTGTTGGCATTGTGCATAGTTTTTGTTGTTCTTTTACTGTTTGTTTGTTTGTATATTTTTTCCTTATTACGTTGGAAGCAGCAGCAACAGCAGCAGCAGCAGCGGCGGCAGCAGCAGCAGCATTGCCGTTCACTTCATTTGCCTACACACGACACGGCAGAGTCAAGGAGCACTTCACCATTGCCTGGCGGCGGCTGGCATTGTTATTGCGGCCGCTCCTGCTGCTTCTGCTAAAAGGACCAACTTTTGTCGCTTGGTAATGATGGCATTTTGGCATTGCTGCTTCTGCACCTTCTCTTCCTCCAGCCGCTGCTCAACCCCCACCCCCACCCCGGTTTTTGTTGTTGTTGTTGTTAAAGTTTTGTGCACACAAGTTTAAACAAAGCAGCCGCCAGCCACATAAACAGTCGACAGGCGTTGCGTTCTTGGGTCAAACAACTACGTACCACTGCTGGCCGCAATAACTGTGGATGAGGGTAAGCGGAGCAGCTGCATCATCTGCAATTGCACTCAGCAAAATAGGCAGCGCCCAGTCCAACTTGTTTATATTTTGGTCACAATAGCAGCTAGGACGGGAATCTTCCTACATTCCAAATAAGGAGAGGTCGTAATAAAACTGGTCCATGGATACAACCCCGACCGGTGGTCTGAGTGATATGGACATATCCTTTAGTTCTTCTGAAGTTTGAAATGATTTTCCAAACTTTACTTTGAGGAAGGGGAGAAATCATTGAAAAATGTCAAATGAAAATAATTGAAAATCTATTGAAATCTTTGTGAGTCCGTAAATCATTGTGATGATATAGCCCCTTTCATAAGCTAAGGTTAAGCTAGGGTTGAGCCAAGGTTGAGCTTAAGTTCAGGTACGGTTAAGGTAAGGTTGAGCTACGGTTGAGCTGAGGTTGAGCTAATGTTGAGCTTATGTTGAGCTTAGATTGACCTAAGGGTAAGCTAAGGTTGAGATAAAGCCAACCTAAGGATGAACTGAAACTAAACTAAGCTCTAGCTAAGGTTGAGCTAAGCTTCAGCTAAGGTTGGGCTAAGTATGAGATAGGGTTGAGCTGAGGTTGAGCTAAGGTTGAGCTAATGTTAAGCAAAGATTGAGATAAGCTTGAGCTAAGGTTGAGCTACGGTTGAGCTGAGGTTGAGCTAAGAGTGATCTTAAGTTGAGCTAAGGTTGAGCTAAGGTTGAGCCAAGGTTAAGCTAAGGTTGAGCTAAGGTTGAGCTAATGTTAAGCTAAGGTTGAGCTAAGCTGGAGCTAAGGCTGAGCTTATGATGAACTAAGGCTGAGCTAAGATTGAGCTCTGGTTGAGCTTAGTTTAAGCTTAATTTAAGCTAAGGTTGAGCTATGGTTATGCTAAGGTTGAGCTGAGGTTGAGCTAAGTTAGAGTTAACGTTAAGACAAGGTTAAGCTAAAGTTGAGCTAAGGTTGAGCTCTGGTTAAGCTTAGTTTAAGCTTAATTTAAGCTAAGGTTGAGCTAAGGCTAAGCTTGGGTTGAGCTAAGGCTACGTTTAGGTTGAGCTAATGTTAAGACAAGGTTTAGCTAAGCTTGAGCTAAGGTTCAGACAAGGTTGAGCTAGGGTTAAGATAATGCTAAGATAAGGTTAAGCTGAAGTTGAGCTTAGATTGAGCTAAGGCTAAGATAAGGTTGACCTAAGGTTAAACTTGGATTGAGCTAAGGTTCAGCTAAGCTTGAGCTAAGGCTGAGCTTAAGTTGAACTAAGGTTGAGCTAATATTGATCCAAGATTGAGATAAGATTGGGTTGCGGTGGAGCTAAGATTAAGCTAAGCTTGAGCTAAGGCTGAGCTAAGGTTTAGCTAAGGTTGATCTAAGGTAGAGCTAAGTTAAAGACAAAGTTGTGCTAAAGTTAAGCTAATGTTGAGCTAAGATTGAACTATGGTTGAGCTTAGTTTAAGCTAACTTTAAGCTAGGGTTGAGCTAAGGTTGAGCTTACGTTGAGCTAATGACAAGATAAGGTTGAGCTAAGGTTGAGCTAAGGTTAAGGCAAGGTTAGGGCAAGGTAAACGCAAGTTTGAGGTAAAATGAAGCGCTTCTAGAGCTCCCACTGCGCTTATCACCAAAGATATTTTTAAGAATGAACATATTTTACATAGCTTACTCATTTCGCATGCGCTACGAACCTCCATCCAATTCATAGCAAAATTTTCCGCCAAAGACACCAACAACTTTGTCTAATTTCATTTTATCATTTGTTTTTGCTCAAATTATAATGCGCTGCGGTTTATTAACTATGAATTTGGGTAGTTTGCTCTTATCACTTAATTGAAAACATAAAAACTAATGCCCATTAGCGGTGGACGGGGGACCAACAACCCCATGGAATGTTGGGAGGGGGGGGGGGAGCGATATTTCGTTTTGGCATGCCGGCGCACATAATTCTGCTTGCTAATCAGCTTACACCTCCTGTCCAGTGTGGACTGGTCCCGTTCTGGTTCCATCTCGTATCTAATATCAGCAAAACTAGTAAATAATTTGCCACAGCATAACATTAACTTTTGCTCGCCAGAAGGACACACACACACAGCGCAGAGCACGGGGGCCGGGGGCACAGAGCAGCATCCGACAAAGTTTTTCGAGATTGTATCTTAGTTGCAACTGCACGCTTGACTGGACAACAGAACCGAACCGAACAGATCATAAGCAAAAATTCCCATTTGGTGATGATGCCATAAATAAGGCATAAGCAGCTGTGGCATGTATTTCAGTCAGGTCAGGACTAAAGTTTCAGCTGGCGATTCAGTTTTTTTGCCAGATTTTCATAGAACCTGACATCACTAGCACACAGGGACCACCACCGTTTCATTGCCAGGCGATGGATGTCCCGTTCTAGCAGATAATTTCCATTCTTGTCTATGTAGTGCAACATGAGGCACTCCTCTAGGAATATGCGAAAGCCGGTATACTTTTTGGGACGGTCCCGCGGGGCTGTTGGGTTCTTCGTTTTAGAAATCTTTTTGGCTTTTGATTTCAAGATTGATTTTGGTTTCTTGGATGCGCTGCCGCTCTTTAAGGGCTTTTTTGGCTTGCGGGAATACTTCATAATTTTTGAGTTTATTACTTGGAATTTGTATGGAGAAGATGGAATTATTTGTCAAGGACTACTGTGGTCAGTTATGTAGAATCAAACCAATATAATGCTGTGTGTGGAAATTTAGAATATTTAGACATATTTCGAAAATGAATCAAGTTAAGCGGTGTCAATATTTTGACCTGTTCAAAATTGAACGTAAACCTTCGCTAGAATTCCAGGGAATTCTCAGAGCTCTGTTCCCCTCGCAGCTTCAACTCTCCAACTGACTGGCTTGACTTCACTTGACTTGCTCAACACATTTACCTCATTTATGAGATGTAAATGAAATGACAGTGTAATGACACTGATGTCGACTTCGCATTTAATTTGTTTTTCAAGAATTCGCACAAAGCACAAAAAAACAAAAAAAAAACAAAAACAGAGGAGAGAGAAGGAAGTAAAGCCAAACCCCTTGCACGTTTCCTGTGTCCTTTCGTCCTGCTGCTTATCGCTCTCGGCTTAAGTACGTTTCTTTTTATGAACTCAACTCAACTCAATTCGAGTCAACTCAAGTCGAACGAGTCACGCTTAATTACCGTTTTGCCCAAAAAGATGCTGTGACGTCATTTAGTTTCAATTAAAATAGCTGAGGATTTAGCTTGAGAATTTTTAATTAAAATTTACTTACGTAAATTACACCCCTTTTCGCTTCAAGACGCAAATCGAGCACATTTAATAGACTGGCAAACACATCCAGGACTTGTTTTATGGCAAAAATAAATTGCCATTTACTGTTGCTGTTTGTGCACAATGAATTTGCATTTGCATATGTTTAATATCAACAAACATTGCCCAGGCACAATTTATGCACATTTTAAAATACTAATAATTGTAATACCAAATTAAATTGTTGCTAAAATCAATGACAGAAACCCTTTTGGTGTGCCCAAGCAAATGCCAACCCCTAGAGTCAGCAGCGCAACAACCCCCCCACCCGAGCAGGCACTCGCATGTTATATCAATTGACAGCGAATAAAAATGTCAGGCAAACACGAAGGCGAATAAACAAGCAACCAGCACCCAGTGCAAACATTCAAGTGTCCAATTTTTTAGGAACCACAAATAAGACAACATGGCGCACAACAGGACAAACAACTCGGCAACTCGAAGGCTAAGTTATGTGTGTGGTGTGGTGTGGTGTGGCTTGGACACAGCCGAAGTTGTGATACCCTTGCAAGACTTTTTTGACCAAAAAGTTAACTGTCATAAACTTGGTTACAAAAACCAAGCTCTTAACCTCAATCTAGGCTGGCATTTTCTTACCTAATTCCAAACTGTTTTCAATCTCATAAATTGTGCTTTCCTGGCTTCTTGAGTAAAACTTACAATGAATCCCTTTAGGAGCAAAAAAGAAGGATAATATCCATTTGGATATACAAATTCCTGATCTAAGTGTGCTTTATACATAAGAACAGCGATACCTTTAACCACATTCCTTATTGTTTAAAACAAAGACTTTACCGCAAGCATAGCAATTGCAACAACAACTTCATTTGTGTTCTCTCTACTGTTTCTCTCCTATGCCTCTTGCCAAATGGAACGCCAATAAAAACACTGATCTACAGCAGTGTTCCCCAAGAAGAGAGGTTATCTGTTGCTCAGTGTCTCTCTCTGACACTCACTGATGCATTACTTCGGCAAGCATTCGGCGTGAATTGACGAAAGTGTTCGGGGCATGGCTGGGGAACTCTGGTCTACCGGCAGAATTTGTTGTTGTGCGACGAATGATTTCGCGTGCATCATTTAACGGTTTCTCATGGTTGTTTTTTGTGATTCAGACCTATTTTGTGCATTTGTATTCGAGCCTAAGCAGCCTTAAGCTGGCTGTGGGCACTTCTGCATCTAAACTTTGTAAAGAATGAGCCCGATAATTGTACTTAAGCTCTTATAGTTTTGCAATTATGATGATCAAAATCGGCGGCAGATGTTCTCTTATGTATTCTCTTAATTGCTTTCAACTTAAAAACCATAGAAATTATATAGAAGTGGGGTAGAATTAGTTTCGAAAGCAATTTGTAGAATAAAAAAGTAAAAATCTTTCCCAAAACTGAGAGAAATCAAGTGAGAAAGTAGAACAAGCCCTATACAGAGAAAAAAAGGATATTGAAAAATGTTCACTGGATGATTTCCGGTATCAATATAGACGGGATATGTCTTAAATATCCTTTAAATCATCCGAAGGATATGAAAAAAATATTATCATTTGGATGATTTTGCAGCTCCGCTGGATAATTAGTATATTTCCAGTCCAAATGGATCCTTTTTGGATGTTTTTTTCTGTGTACTGAATTGTATTCTGTACCTACGAAAGTGTATGCACAGTAAGAATTCGGCTACTGTTACCATCTCTCAGATCTGTTTATTTTACGGACAGACGAACAGAAGGACATGGATAGATCGACTCGGCTGTTGATGCTGATTAAGAATTTACATACTTTATGGAGTCAGAGATGCTTCCTTCTGGCTGTTACATACTTTATTCAACTAAATATACACTGTGAACCTCTACTTAATAATCTTCCGGAACATTTTCCTAACTAGGCGAAAGTTTAGTTTCATTTTCAAAGCTTTACAATCAAACATTTGGAATAAAAGATATAGAATTTATGCAAAATTAAAAAAAAATGTAAATTGTACAGTCACCTGTTTAACAATTTAATCTACCTCTTGTTAGGGTATAAAAAGGAATTGAAATCCAAGCAAGAGTACAAACACAAATACGACCAAACACCACAAACTTGACAGCACGCCAGAAGGAATATAATGAAAACGACACATTTACTGGGTTAGAGAGCCAGCACAGTGGTACAATTCACATATTTAATGCACTTTAGCTGAACAATGAAAACGATAGCCTAGCAGTAATCGTATTGGCATACAGAGTCTTCACTACTGAATGTTCATTCACTTGTAGTTTCGATTTTATAACAGAGAACGACTTGAAAGTCTTCCACCTCGGTGAAATTGATATATGTGCATAGATGTTATTATACTCTATTTACACTGGTCGCAGTTTCTAAAACAGCTGTTCTATGTTTACTAAATTGTTATTGTTGTTAATAAGTTTTAGCTACTAAGTACCGGCTTCTCATCTCCTAGATAGTTGCTATGTGCCAGATAAACTCAGATTTTGCTCTATTTTTTGTAGGGTTATGTGACAGATAGCTCTATGTGGAAGATAAGAAATCGGCCCTTTGTTAGTTTGACAGCAAAAACACCTGATTTATCCTTGATCTAGTGGTGCTTGGTTTTGAGAGTAAAACATTAACATTTCGCATCCAATTTGAATATCATTGCATAGAAGCTGAAAACTATGATTTCGTTTACTAGTATAGGGTAGAAAAAACTGTTGATTGACCCAAAAATAGCCCGATCTACTGGCACTTTGCAGACCGGAAAAGTCACACATGGGACTGCCAGGCGGCTCATTTATGGATTTCAATTTCTTCTGGTTGGCTACCTGCAAAGAGAAACCCAAAGGACAACCGACAGTTAGATATATATTTGCCTTCCTGCACAGCTATAGCGTTTCTTAGAGGACAAAAGATGAATCCAGTAGTATAGTTATGCTAGACTATGCTATAGTTTTCTTAGTATTTCTGCTTATCTTTTGAGGTCTCCTAGATTCGGGATCATATTGGAAATTCTCTTTGGGAAATTCTTCTTTCTTCTCCACATACAACCATCAATTTGGTCACGTCGCAAGTGCACTTCATAAAGACATTTGCATTGTGAGCAGAAGATATTGTGTTTTTTTTTGCTGAGTATGGCTATATTTGTTGTTTTTTCTAATAATTGAAACTAAAACACATCAAAATTAGCTTGCACATATAGTTATTTTCTAAGAAAATGCGGTCACACCTTACAATATTCATGATAATGGTACTAAGAATGGTGACAAATGTAGTATAAAAGTAGTCTGCCTTTGCATTGAAAGGTATAGAATATAATTTGGGCACACATGCAACTGAGGCCTTTACTTTTTTCGATTTTTATGATAGGCAGTACTTACACAGTTCACACCTTGAAAAGTTATCAATTTGTTAAAACAAAAAGTCTGATTTAGGGCCGATTTCTCATCTCCTAGATAGCTACCATGTGTCAGATAAACTCCAAGTTTCCTCTGTTATTTGTTAGTTTATGTGACAGATAGTGCATTGTATAAGATGTGATATCGGCCCTTACAATTCAACTCGGATTTTTGGGAATCAAAACATCTAGTTCAAGTGTGACCAGTCATTCAGCTTAGCACAAATTATTTCCCTTCCACATCCCTCACATATCCCACTGTGTGGAGTCAACCTTCACATCCTAAGGAAACAGCGAAAGGTCGTCGTCCATCGAATGGCAGCCACTTATGTATATATGTATGCACGGGTGCGTGCGTGTGCGTGTACGTCTGAGATACTGAACTGAACGTATGAGCACATTATCTACGTGTTTACATCCCAATTTGATTCCCCAGTTGCCTTTGCCTGGGCTACCATGTTTTTCTTTCCCTTTTTTTTTTTTCTTATATTTTGTTCTTTCTTGGTTTGTTTTGTCTTGAAAGATTTGTTGGCAATTTCTTCAGCGGGTTCACAGCTCGACACCCCCGACACCCAGACACATTTTCCGGGGGCGGAGGGCGGGGGAGGGTCTTCCTTCGATTTCCGTTCGACTTGTTTGGCTATATCCTGACTGACTGGCTTAGAGGCAAACGACCACATTGCGTTTTTATGATACTCGGTGTGCGGGTGCGGGTGCGGGTGCGGGTGCTGGCTTACTGCCTGTCTCATGACTTCCGAGGTAGCCCTAATAACTGCTGATTGTGCGATATCGACATGTTGCGTGTCTCTGCACCAACTCCCGCCCCGCGGCGGCCGCTGTCAGCATTTCTGTTTGGCATTGACCCCCCGGAGACCTTTCGTACACTCATAAATGTCTTTCAATCATAATGTTTCAATAAGTCAAAATCGATTACGAACTTCATATGAAATTTATTGCACTTTCGCAAATATGACATTGACTGGTCGTGTGCGTGGGCGAAAGTACATGTACAAGGCAGGGCACGGCACGGCCGGGCACGGCACGGATGCCGGGCTGCTTGGGTGGATGCTGGGGTGGCGGAGTTTGGGTGCTAACCGCAACTCTAACTCTGCCGAAAGCACACGAAATTGAATTTGCCATTGCCAAGCACGTGGGACAGGGGCGGTGGTGGGGCCCCGGGAGGGGCAAAGTGCTTAAATATTTAGTTAAATGATTGACAGGGATTGGCTGTGTGCGGTCTGGTCTATGCCGATAATATATGTATGCATGTATGGAGTAGGAGCTGCTGGCCATTAACTATGCATAGTTAGATGATTATTCGTATATTGGCAAATTATCGACTCACTGGGTCCCTAGGGGGGGGGCAGGGGTACTGGTTACATATGTACGTACGTACGTATGCATGCTGCTGTGTCACGCCATTGTGTGATCCGATTCGATCGTTAGCCAAGTTAATGACAATTTCCATGTCTTCCGCCTGATTACACCCATTTAGCAGCATCCTCCTCAAGATGACTGACAACATGCTGGACCCCTGGCCTGATGTGCTCTGTTCAGTCATGTGTGAAGGGTGTCCAAATCATTGACTACTATGTGAAAAGCTGCCACATATGCTTTTAGATACACGAGTCTGAGATTTATGCCAGTGAACCAGTTTTCAATGGGTAGCAGAATACCGGGATTAGATTTAAGCAAAGCCATACATGTTACTAGGCTTAGGGAAGCTCTGCTTGAGAGCTTAAAGCCTGGGAATTCAAAGAATTCAAAGACCAAGAAAGAAATTTGCTGCGGAAACTAAACTTATCAACCAAGTACTGGTTACCGCATAGAACCGTAGAACCAGCAGCGATAGGTATCGGTATGGGAAAATGACCGGAAAATCATACATCTATGTGTTTCTCTAAGTTGCACACATCGATGATATTTCTTAATCATCCATGTTATTGCATCCAATTTAAATTTACTTGTGGTATACAAGACAAGGCCACTGTGGGATCAAACAATACTTTAAATTTATCATCTTAAGCGGTTTACCTTCCAAACACATCACAAAGCTTGAAATTATATCCGTAGTATATACATTTCTGGAATAATATTCGACCAATATATTTATAGGACCATATATACACTATTTTACTCTCAACTCGAAAGCCCCTCATCCATCGAACGCCGATGAATTATAAAAGAGACTTCCAAAACTCTTATCCTTTTTATACCCTTGTAGAGGGTATATTGCCAAATGCTTGTAACGCATGGAAGGAAACATCCGACCACATACAGTATATATATTCTTGATCAGCATGACGAGCTGAGTTGATTTAGCCTTGCACGTATGCCATCTCCGTCGTCAATTTTATTTTAACAAATGGTACAAATATGCTGCACATTTGTCGGAACCGGCCGAATCGAACGACTATAACATATAGCTGCCATAGGAACGATCGGTCGAAAAACCAGTTATAGTGAGAAAAACTTTTTTGTTTTTAATGCAAACGTCTCCAAACTCTGTATTTACTAGTTTTCTCTACTTCTGCATGATTCTGTTAAGTTTGGTCGAACTAAGACATCTATATAGTACAGCTGGCATAGAAAAGTAAGGTTAGAAAATACTTTTATTGAGAAAATTTTTGTTGTTTTTGATGTAAATCTTTGGAAAATTGGCACATATTTATTTTATCATCTTTCACACAATTCTTTAAACTTTTGTCAAAATCGGCTGAATATAGACCATAGCTGCCATAGGAATGATCGGTCGAGAAACAAGTTTTGGTGAGAAAAACATTTTTGTTTTCAAAGAAAACGCCTCCAAACTTTGTATTTCGTAGTTTGCTATGCTTTTCCATGATTGCACTAAGTTTGGTTAAAATCGGACATCTATATAGTATAGCTGTCATACAAAAGTAAAGTCTGAAAAGTAGTCTTGGTTAAAAAAACTTTTTTGCTTTCCATGGAAATATCCTTAAAATTGGCATTTATTTATTTAACATGCTGTCACACAATTCTATAAGGTTTTGTCAAAATCGGATGACTATAGCATATAGCTGCAGTACGAATGTACTAATATAACATCGTCTGTGCCGAAGTTTTTATATCTTCGCTTAGATACTTTCAAAACTAATCTTTTTCGACCCATTTTCTGACCGATTGTTCGTATGGTAGCTATATGATATGGTCATCCGATTTGAACAAAAATTTGTGGAACTAGGTGACACTTTGCATATCTCAGAAATTATTTATGCTGTCAACTGTAATTTTGATGTGTGGGCTGTAAATATGTGGTTTAATACCTTTCCCAATTGAAAACTGGCATAGAACAATAATGGATGTCACAAGTTCCATTGTTAAATTCGATTTGCAGCTAGCTTAAACTTAAAGATAAACGCTCTCATAAGGTGCAAATTCTCACAATGTAAAGTTAAATATTGTTAAAACCAAGTAACTAGTTGAAGTTTGCATGACATCCATTGTTGGCGATATCAGATTTATGTTAAAGATACGAAACGGACGTCTACACTCTAGAGTCCAAGTCTGTCTGCCATTCCTGCCATAAGCTTGGCAACCATTTCTTGCTCCGAAATCTAATCATAATTATTCACCGGTATTATTTTTGCAAGTGCACACTTGCAATAGGGACTTTTAGGCAACAAGGATGTAGGAATTAGTGGCATTAAAAATATAATGCCCTTAATATTATTCCAACTCCACACATGCAGGACGAGTAAAGCGGACCCAAGCCAAGTGGGTAAGGGGAGCTCACAAAAGAAAATTTGTTTTCAGTTGCTTGTGGCCCTCGGCTTAATGTCTGGCTTCATAAATTTTATGCTGGTGATGTTTAATTTGGCAACGGTAACTCATGTCTACTTGGAATTAGGCTCTATCCCAGCTCCCTGCCCTGCCCTGCTCCGTCCTAGGCTGCTTCATTTGTGTATATAAATATTGTTGTTCTGGGAGAACAAGGACACGTAGCGCAGCTAGACAAAAGATGGATTGTTATCGCTCAAGATAACAGCACACACACACACACAGCGAGAGAGCGGTCTGGGTCCGTGTCCGGGCTCTGGCATACCAGCCCTCCCCCCCCACCATAATTTCATTAGTGTCTAAACTGAGGTAATATTTGGGATCTGGCTGAAACTTTGCCGTTTTGCTCTAAGTACGTGCAAATTTTTCGTCAGCAAATTAAGAATACGTCCCCAGCTCAAGGCCCACTTAACGTCTTAAGGGGTGGCGGAGACGGGTACGGAGTCGGAGTTGGAGTCGGGGAGGGAGTGGGTCAGGTAAACCAAAGTTGAACATAATTTTCTTGTCGGACGCGTACATTTGGGTTTTGGGTTTTTGGTTTGCTTTGCCACAGGATACTTTAATTGCTGGGCGAACAATTTTCCTTTTGGGCAAATTAATAGCAATTAGTTGAAAGCTTATTAAAGCGCACTCATCGAACAAAGAACCCCTATTAGCAGGGGCAGTGCAGGAGGGGTGGGAGGGGGCGGGATTGTGATGGTAGCAACAACATGTTGTTACACAACTACAGAAACAGCAAACTGCGACATTGGGTAAACACAATTTTTGCATATTGATATTAACATTTATGAGTCCTTTAATAAATAATTATACGCTTGTCGGGGCGAGTTGCGACTGTTGTCGACACAATCCTGTACAGGACATTCCATATACAAATGCACTTAGGTATGCATGCACGGTCAGACGAGGGTTGCTTAGGAAAAATATCAAACAGCTGCATGTGGTTTTAGTTCTTTTTTTAGAGCTATTTGAATGGGGTAATTAGCTTTGGGTCTCTTAAGTATGTATTCTGAATGAACAATTTGAAACAAGTTGGTTGTAGGTTGTAGTCGAGTGCCGCAGCTCCAAAATGTTCTGTTTCCTTGATTTGATGTGATGTGCCACTCCTCCACCACATGCTGCAGTTGCAGCTGAAGCAGCGCTGCTGCAGCGATCATTCTATTGCTCATAACTCGACTGTTTTGTACCATCTTTAAGGACTCTGGGACTAAATGTTAAAACCAGAAAGAAAGTCGGTCGAAGCTCGACTATTACATGCTCTTTACCAAGGAAATTATACGCTTGGCATAAATTATGAAGCTGCAGTAGCAGCTGAAAGCAGCGCTGCTGCAGCGATCAGGCTTTTCATCATAACTTGACAACCGTTCATCCAAACATCTCCACTCCTTTGGCGGATCGATAAGTTATTCTGATTACTAAATTTCTCTTAAAGGTACGAACCGTCTATCTTTAAAACTGTGGGAAATATGATAGGTTTTTCCAAATTGTGGGGGCGGGAAGTGGCGTGGCCCACATTGAAAATAAGCTTGATCTGCCAACGGACATAAGACGCATATATCCCATACATGTCAAACCATTATTTCTTACCATCTCTGAGATCTGTGATTTCATGCGGACAGACAATCGGATAGACTGACAGACGGAAATGGCTATATCGACTCGACTGTTGTTGCCGATCAAGAATATATATACCTTATGGGGTCGGAGATGCTTCCTTCTGGCTGTTACATACCTTTGCACAAACTTATAATACTCCACAGAGTATAGAAAGGCGTTTAAATGAGTATAAATCAATGAACGATAACAGGGAATGCCCAAAATACTTGAGCAGATCCGAAAAACTTACTTTTCTGTTACTTTAACGATATAGATTATCCAGTGATAAATTCGTAAAGATTTACTTCAGCAATAACCTCGAATTTATTCCCAGTTTATCATGATAAACCCACTTCAAAGTATGCAATGCTTTTGTATATTAATAGAAGAGTATACAAATTTTCTTATATTTTGCTCACCGTTGGTTCATTTTGAATTCTTTTCAACTGGCCTGACAATCTGAGTGTGTATGTACAGTGTGTACTATGTATGACGGTGGCATAACTGACACTCATTTACTCACTTAAATAGATAGCAAATTAGGAAAATAAAGCTAGCATACTTTTGAGGGCATTTTTTTGCCTAACAGTTTAATTCGAAAGTGGCAGAACTAAAAGCAGGTTCGAAAGTTAGCGGAATTTATGGAGAATATTCAAATTGAGTAGCCTGGTGACTACTTAGAAGAGGCAGAAACACTTCTTAGAATCCTTACTTCCAAGACGTAACTGAACCTGGCAAATGCTTCTAGTTTTCACTTGCACTAGTTGACTCCTCCAAAAGGCTAAGCCTTTCTGTGTACCCAAAACTAATAAGCACTTGATGAACACCTCTCGCCTGTATGCATAAAATTCGAATAATAAAAAATGCAATTAGTCCTGCCAAGTCGGATAGTGAAAGTTTAATATGGACCAACTATACATAAGTATATGGGCGTATGTACGCGTGGCTCTCTCTCTCTCTCTCTCTGTCTGTCTGTCTGTCTGTCTGTCTGTCTCTCTGTCGTTACGTAAATGGTGACATACAAATGTTAAATCCAAACAATGAAATCAAATGATTTAATTATAACAGACAATAAAGCAACAGAATAATTGCGGCCAGTAACTGCAGCTGCTGGGGCTAGCTAGCAGCCAGCTTGGTGTATGGCAACCGCAATGGGGCGATCGTCGTACACTCACACACACACACACACACACACGCTGGCACACTCGACAAACAGCAGCAATAACAATTGCAATTAAAATGTGCGCAAAAATAACAACAGAAGCAACAATATCAACATTTAGCCAGCCAATAAAACGTATCAAAAAAGGCAAAAATGCAAATAATTCACGACACCACCAACAACAACAACGACAGCAACAACGGTGACAGCAGCAGGCTGTAAACTGTTAAACAATTGATTAACAACAATTAGCCGCTTATTAAATTACAATAACAACGCTTCAACAAAGAGCCACAAAAATAACTTTTGCAGGCAAAAGTCCACCCGCGAGCCACCAACACCACATTAAAAAGTCAATCGGCGCATAAATTATGCAGGCACACACACACACACACACACACACACACAGACACACACATTGTACACATTCTGAACGATTTAAACTAAGGCCAAAAGCCGTTGATTTAAAAACTCGAATTTTAGTGCAAGCTTCTCACCCGCAAAAAAAAAAAAAAAAAAACGGTAGCCTACTTATGTGGGCTTATATACTTTTGGGCAAATATTTAGAGCTGACTCTGGGCATAGTTTTTGGGCAACACAAACATCAACAGACCAGCCTCTGCCTTGGGCCTAAAAGTTGCAAATGCCAAAGCCACAAAATGGCCAGCAAATGTAAAAAGTTTTTTACTTTAATTTTCGACACATTTGCAGAAGCCGTTTTTATTTTGGGTTCTCCTTTCCGTCAATGGAATCGAGGAGCAAGAAGCAACCCTGCCGCACCGCACACACTTCCACTTGACACTCATTATGGTTGACCTTCTTGAAAGTGATTAAAACTGACCCTTAAGTCTAATGTTTGGTAATTTTTCAATATGAAGCACACGCACACACAGTGCAACAACTAATACACTGGGAGATGAACATGTGGGGTTCTGGTGGCGGGGAATAATACAGTTGCAGTTGTAGGAGTAGGTTGATGCAGGTATTGGTAAAAGAGAAAAAGTGGAGCAACATTTAATGTAAGTGTGGTTAAAACTCACGAGTCATGGATGTGTTACGACTTTCACTAACTTGTGTCTACACCCAATACTCAGTGCTCGATACTCTGAGCTCCATAACAACTACTCTTTACTCAGTACTTAATACTAAGAACTCAAAACTAGTAGCTCAATACTTAGTACTTGATACACAGTACCCTACACACTTCTTAATAAGTACCCACCCAACATTTGGAAGATCATTTCAACAAATATCACCTTGATGAGTCTTTTACGAGCCTTTTTGTGGTTTAAAAAGCGAACACTTGCGATTTAAAGAAGACTCGGAAAAGTCACTAGCAAATGCTCAATATGAGTTTTATTGAAAAATTACTCGAAAAAGACTGGTGAATGAGTCGAAACTGATCAGAAGAACGGGTTAAAATCAACTCTGATCAGAAAAAGATCGCATCTATGACTATTTTAATCAGACCGAAGACTTGAAAAAGACTTGAGCGTGATAAAAAATTTTAAAAAAATGCTTGCTGCATACTTAATACTAAGTACTGGGTACGCAGCACTCTAAACAAGCGATGTTCACCCATAGCCCCTCTAGAAAGTGCTACACTCTCATTGAGAAAAAGACATGTCAAACCGCTCCGCTTCCACTGTGAAAAAAGCTCTAGAGCGTGCTACTCTCTTGCTGTCGAAAGCTGATTCCAAGCAATCTGCTCCCTGCATATAAAAAGCTCTATAAAGCGTTACACTCTCACTGTAAAAAAAGCATTGCAGAGCGCTCAGCTGTCACGGTAAAACGAGCTCTAGAAAGCGCTACACTCTCACTGTCGAGCTCTAGAAAATGCCACACTCTCACTGTCGAGCTCTAGAAAGTGCCACACTCTCACTGTCGAGCTCTAGAAAGCGCAACACTCTCACTGTCGAGCTCTAGAAAATGCCACACTCTCACTGTCGAGCTCTAGAAAGTGCCACACTCTCACTGTCGAGCTCTAGAAAGCGCAACACTCTCACTGTCGAGCTCTAGAATGCGTTACGCTCTCACTGTCAAGCTCTAGAAAGTGCTACACTCTCACTGTCGAGCTCTAGAAAGCGCTACACTCTCACTGTCGAGCTCTAGAAAGTGCCACACTCTCACTGTCGAGCTCTAGAAAGCGCCAGACTCTCACTGTCGAGCTCTAGAGTGCGTTACACTCTCACTGTCAAGCTCTAGAAAGTGCCACCCTATTACTGTCTAGCTCTAGAATGTGTCACACTCTCACTGTCAAGCTCCAGAAAGCGCTACACTCTCACTGTGGAAAAACATATTCGGAGCGATCCGCTCCCTGAATGTGAAAAGCTCTAGAGGCGCTACTCTCTCACTGATAAGACTCATTGATAAGAGCTCTTTGGAGCAATTTAAGGGAAAAGTATTGCCGGAAAGTAAGTGCTTAAGTGGAGCCGTATTTAAAAGGAGAGCTGTAGAGGAGACCTCACCAGATGTGATCAATAAAGAAACTGGAGAGTGGCATCCAATGAGCAATCTTTTAGAACCTCAACTTAGCTCCATTCTCATTGCACATTTTCGTCAGTGTATGGGAATACAAGTAAAACTTAACTCAAGGACCAAAGCCATTTCCATAAGCAATTTATGCGTGGCGATAGTTTTGCACATGTTGAGAGGAATTGCAAGAGCAGGAGAGAGACACACCCACATACACACACACGGCCACACACACACAAACACACACACAGAGAGAGCAAGCTGCAAACATTTTGGTTAACGAGACTTTTAATCTGTCCAAAGGTATTTAAACTTGGCTAAGCCTCAACACTGACTGACATTTATGGTTACGGAGCAAGTGTCAAAATGTTTGTTGACGACAATGACCGTCCCCCGCTCGACCTCAACTTGGAACCAAGCCTGAGTGGTAATTTATTTTGCCTGGGGCGCGGCACAAAAAAGGGACGAAAGTGGCCTCAAAAAATTTACAGGCACGTGCTGGGGCAAGGATTCTCGTTCACATTAGGAGCTGATTTTGTACAGAGTACAAAGAGCGAAAAAAAAAAAAATAGTGGCATTTTGTGTCATCTGGCAGTGACAAGAAACGCCACCCAAGGATACACCACACACACACATACACACACACACGCGCACACACATGTCATGTCCCTGTTGTCCAAAAAAGTTGTGGCCTGCTTGCCTATTCTTTTTTTTGTATTTTTGCAGCCAGGGGTTTAATTGACCCGAAACAAAAGTGGAAAACATTTGACCCTGATTTCCAGGAGTTCGCTTTTTCAGCCATATTTCCCCCACTTTAACTTCTCGCCCACCGCCGCACCAATCCGCCATGTAAAGAGGCGCCACAAAGTGGCTTATTATAATTTCCAACATAAACTAAACTGTTTTGGTTTACTTACCCCGCTGTCTGTCTAAAAGTGAAAATAATACTGTACGAGCAGTTGATATATAAACAAGGGCGATGTGTGGCCCGACGTTGGGTTTTGGTTTCGCCGGAGCACTGTCTGGGCTGCCAAACGAAAAGGGTTCAATTTGACGACGCGACGTCTGTCGCTCCACACCAATCTAGCCAGCCAGCATAAGCATATTAGGCAACTGCCGACCGGGTCTGTGCCAGGGCCAGGGCCAGGGGCAGGGGCAGGGGTAGGGGTGGGGGTGGTGGAGTACACTAAAACGTGACGTTGAATCCAATGTGATGCTCAAGCGTGTGAAAATACCAGAAAGACGTGTTGCTATCAAAATGGTTTCAATGCCGTTGGCGCGTGTGCTCTTGGCCGCTGCGCGTATTTATGGCATAAGTTAACAGACAGCGGAAGTGATACATCAAGGACACTCGCACACACACACACGCGCACACACACACGAACAATTCGTTCGTACACGTTTCGAATGAATCTAAACAGTTACTTAAACTAACTGGTTTGAAATAACTTTCGAAAAATATGCTGCAAAAATGAAAGAACATAACTTAGCCAAGAAAAACTGCTGTTGTGGCATGTATTGTGATCCTTTCGGAAGTGGAAACTAATGCACTTTGAGTGTTTGTTTAAGTTTTTCAAAGACTTTTGAAAGGGAGTCAAAAAGTAAGCTGAAACTTAATTAATTGTCTATACAGAGCTTTCCATGAACTGTAGGGTCCTTCCCCGTGTCACAGCGTTGCCGCCGCAAAGCTGCTGGCTAACGTGAGCGGCTTGGTACACCATCAAAGAGCTCCAGTCATGTAAGCTGCTGCAGCAATGTCTTAGATACGAACCACTGCTAACTATGAACACGATCTGGGGACTTGCATCTGTCATGTTTGCATCTTCAACAGGGAATTTACTGATTTCCAGTTAGTGGATGTCCTCAAGAGAGTTGGCAGTTACTTCTAAGCACGATATCTGAAGCAACTCTGCGTCGCTTTGTCATCAGCTTTACCCAAAGAAATAGTTCACGCATCATTCTCCAGTCTTAGAAACAGGCTAATAGGTTTCGCTGAGGACAGGAAAATGTTCCTGTCCAGACCTAAGCATTGGGACATTCATATGCCGACCAGGAAGTCCTCTTATCAATTTTTGCATTACTAGATTGATCTAGTAAGGTTCGACGGACAGCATTGATCTGGTGTTATTGATGTAAGTGAGGTTCAAGGTGCCAATGTAGACACCTCATTGCATCCAAAGTATATTAGTTAGATTTTCTCAACTGCAACAAAACGGTTGATTAGAATGGCCCATAAATATCAAATATAGAACACCCATTTTTGAAGTTTTGTAGAGTGCAAAGGGTGGTGGTAAATGGGAAGGGAGGAGGGTGGGAAGTTACGACCACAGACCTTCTCCTTTATTTTTGTAAGCTGTCGTCCGATTTTATTTAAATTATTAAAATTTTGTTGTTTACTTTGTCTTTGACTCGAACTCGGGACCTCGAAGAAGACTGATCATTCGAATTGCTGCATCTCAGCCAACTCGACTATCAAGCGTCTCGCGGGTGCAGCGAAACTTTCAAAGTATATATTGAAACCCTAGCCACTTGGCATTTAGGCACTAATTGAGCGAGTAGCCCAATTGCCGAGTGTTATTCTCTTGCCTGAGAGCGTCTGGGTTGTGGACTCAAGTCCCTGTCGAAGCATAGTCTTCTAAACTCTGTACCAAGAGAACACAAAGTATATTAGGTTAGTCCAAAAGTATGTAACAGCCAGAAGCAAGCATCTCTGACCCAAAAAAAAAGTGGTATAAATTTCAATTTGATACACCTTGTCTTAAATTGAAACTAAAACCAGTATCATTTGATTTTTTGGTATCATTTTAATCCTAGATAGTATCAATTTGATCTTTTGGTTATTTATTTGATATTAGAATATAAATTTGATATTAGTTCGGTAAGTTCGTATGTGAAACGTAGCCTAGCGATTGACACTTAGGACTTTAATTTAAGGGCAAACGTATCGGGAATTCGATGAAAATAAAGTTATGTAAGCAAAACTAACATTCGGTGCTTACTTTTCTATGGGAGCTATGCTATAAAGTTGTCCGATTTCCACCAAACTTAGTGGAATAGTACAAAAGCCTAACAAACTAGCGAAATTTGAAGTCGATGGCTTACAAAACGAAAAAGTTTTTCTCAATAGAACTTATTTTTCGACCGATCATTCATACTCGTAGGAATATCATAAACTTTCTTCTGCTGATAGCTTAACTATCCTTTGCTTGATCTTTCTAAAGCTCAGTAGATCGATAAATTATGCTGATAGTTGTTTTTAACTCAAAACACTGACTCACTTACCTACAGCTTAGCTTCAGGTTGCTTCCCTTTTGGATAAGTAATTTCCACAAAAGTAAAATGGGAAAAGCTAGAAATGAAAAATGCATTGCTTTGCCTATGGCAAACTCTTTCTTTGTCTCTTTTTGTCCCTTTTCCACACTAAGAAACTGCCAAGTGAACAGGTCATGTCACCAAAATGGGTTAAATGCTCGTTTTAGGCTAACAAATTTGACACCGACAAATCCCACAGACGTTAAATTTGCCAGTGTGTGTGTGTGTGTTGGTGCGTGTGTGTGTGTGTGTGTGGGCTGGGTACTTGTTCTCTGTATATATGAGGCCACTGGAGCCACAATGCTTAACGTAATTACAAGTAGTTTTACGGTTGAGCCCCTTGACTAAAAATTTTTGGCCACAGCCACACAAGAAGAGCAGCAGGCGCTAGCCCAGGGGCCACATCCTTAAGGACACAAGACACGGTACGACAAGGCATGGCAAGGCATGGCAAGGCAAGGCAAGGCAGCAGCGCGAGAACAATGGAAATTACGAGTTTCAATTTGTAGAAAAATTTATTATATCCATTAAGTAAATGGGTTTCGAAAAATCTACCACCAACCCACCAAGATGCGACGCCAGCGCCGTCTCCGTGCGGTCCTGCGCTGCCAGTGTAAACAGGCGGGAGTTGGCAGCCAGCACACTGGCTGAAGAGGGGGGCCCGGGGTGGTGGCATAGACAGCCGCAATGTAAAATGTCAAAATTTTTGAATGGTACTGCCTGCAGCTGTGCCCGAGGTCGAACCAAAGCCAACCACAGAGTCCGTCGCTGTTGTCCTCGACGTCCGTGGAGTGAATCATAGACCGCAATATAAACTTTTATGCTTGTCTTATTTGTTTTGTCTGTTTGTTTCCGGCTACGGCTTGGCCCGCCCGCCCCCCGCTTGTCCCCCCCTCCCTTTGCCTGTCGTCGGTTTTCGGTTTTGTCCTGTGCATTTCTGTAGCCGACATATTAATACGTTTTGTGGCCAACATTTTAATCAGTTCTTTTGCTCTAGTCTTGCGACAAGCGGTGTCTCCATCGGCCCCATCGATACAATTTAATTTAACCGCAAACTTTATTACTTTTCCAAGCGCGCCCGGTGCACTCGTGCCCAAGTCGTTTGATCTTGCCACCCTGTCCTCCAGCGCCAGCGCCATCGCCTCCGCTCATTAATATGCACAACAACGGCAGAGGAATCAGTTTGAGTTTGAGACTATTTTGACTTTATCTGCAGAAATACAGAAACACAGAAACATTGACAGTTTGGCTTTAAATGAAACCACACGTGGCTCGCCTCCACATCCACATATCCAACAGCTGCTCGAATCAAAGTTTTACCGACAGCACCATGGGCAGAATGTTGATTTTGGTTGGAAAAAAAATTCTTGAAAAATTGAACAACTAACGTTTTGGGGGCGAATATGAAGCACATTCTATACCAATTGATGGCCAATTCTAAAACCATTATCAAGGGAGATATCCCAGGGTCTTAGGTACTGTTCAAAAGATTTAGTTTCCTGTCTATAAAGAAGCTGGCAGTTACCCTATACATTTTACCTCAATATCTGAGAAAAACTGTTTTATCTTTCATAAAGAAAACTGCTCTTCACATTTTACATCTAGCTTTTCGAAATAAGCTCTTAGAATATCTGATGCTGAATTCTACTTAGAGGCTAAAAACCTGTTCAAAAAAGAAGAACTGAATATTTCCTCAAATTTTAAAGAACAAATGTTCTAAATGTACTTGAAATGAGTATAATTCAATAATATTTGGACATATTACAAGTACAAGTATATGTCGACATTTAGACGTGCGACTACAAATGTGTGTAATGGTATAGTGAGCTAACATGTCGCCATCGTTGACTGCAAAAAGTCTGAAGATCGACTTAAAACAAGTTCGAAAAGAAGTTAGGAAGCTGTTCTTGGTACAAGCAAAGCATTAGATTCTCAGGGATATGGCTGGGCGGAGCAGCAGCAGTACATCTGCAGCGTTTGTAAATGATATTGACTCCCGATCCAATCGAATGAGCTACCCCGGAATGCCAGATTCTTTTATAAACTGAACTTAGCTCTAGCAAATTCTTTTGAATGTTTTCAAAAACGAAACACTTCAACTCAAATGAAGTTTATGCGTTCTGAAACAAAAATCTCTTGATAAATACCGTTTATTGCCTATTTTTGACAACGATTGTGCTTAGTTTGAGTCTAATTTTCTAGGTTTTTTCATTCTGTGTACATATGCAATATCTGCCTACAAAGTTATATTGATCCCTTCCGCTTATCCTTGCTTGTCGCTTCTATTCATTTACCATGATTTGCGGTAATGCCGCGCGAGTGCTAGATAGTCACATGGGCTAAGATGCCAGCATTTGTGTTTAAGTTCCCGAGACAAAGCGAGTTCTAAGTTAAAAAATTAAAAAGGTTAGTCCCACTTTTTACAATCCTTCAAAAGATCAAATTAATTCTGTTTATCCGTTTATGTCACAGGGAATACATTAAGAAACAAATTCGAGCACAATTCAATCCAAAAGCAGAATCATTTGAAGCATGATACGTATTATCTTGCTCTTCCAGAAAGATTACCCTTGCTTTCCTTTTTTATACTCTGTACCGTAGGTACATAGAGTATTATAAGTTTGTGCAAAAGTATGTAACATCCAGAAGGAAGCATCTCCGACCCCATAAAGTATATATATTCTTGATCAGCATCAACAGCCGAGTCGATATAACCATGTCCGTCTGTCCGTCTGTCTGTCCGTATGAACGCACAGATCTCAGAGATGGTAAGAGATAGAGGCTTGACATGTATGGGACATATGCTTCTTATGTCTGCAGGCAGATCAAGTTTATTTTCAATTTTGGCCACGCCCCCTGCCGCCCCCGCAATTTAGAAAAAACGTCATATCTCCCACAGTTTTGAAGATAGATGGCTTGTTCTTTCTGAACATATTTAGTTATTAGGATAACTTATCGATCCGCCAAAGCAATGAAGAAGATCGGATGAACGGTTTTCGAATTATGATCAAAAGACAGATTTTCTTGGTACAGAGTATGTTATAGTCGGGCTTGACCGACTTTCTTTCTTGTTTCTTCTTCCTTAATGGCACATTCTTAAGACTTGAAGACAGATCCACACTAGTAGTTTTGATTTATTAAGAACTTCTAAAAAAACAAAGAAATATACAAATCTTTGTAGTCTTGTCTCAGACTCAAACTTACAACCTATCAGCCTTAGACTGGCCATGCATAGAATGGCATTTCAATACACCTAATTATTGTTCCATTTCTCAAATGCTATTTATACCTTTCCGCTGTAGTACCCAACTTATGCAGATTTGAAATAGTAAGGGATTGAATTAAGTAGAAACTTTCTCACTTATTCTAATTCGATTGTACTTTGTGCTTCATGCCACAAAAAAAAACTGGCTACCACACCCACGGTGGATTGACTGCGTGGGTGGGACTTAAGATTTTCAATTTTCGTTTGTAATCAGCGCGAATTTGTATTTGCCAAGCAGGTGTGCCAAAAGTCACTGCAAAAGGTGAAGATGCAAATGCAAATGTGGCCCATACGCCGCTGACGCGTTCACTTGGCGTTGCCGGAATTTTAATTTGCAGTGTGCAATACCCCATGAAGCAGCAGGGTGGGGGAGGGAAGCTGGGGGAAGGCGCATCTCGCACGTTCAAAGACATGTTCCGTTGCCGCCTCATTGCAAAATCATTTGCATAAGCTGCACAGTGTTGCTGCTGGTAGAGGAAATTTTATTTGCGACCCTTCACACCACTCGCCTCCCCAGTTCCAGTGCTCACTTGCATTGCATCGCTTGTTTTAGTCACATTGGTTTAGGCTGAATCTGAAATTGAAAGTTAGTGATGGCACGAAAAGAAAACTAACTAACTTAGAATACATAAATATAGATTTAATTTTATCTGCAGTTGGGAAATGTACAAAAAAAAACACTCTTTTTTCCTATTTTCCGACCGATCGTTCGTATGGGAGCTAGATGATATAGTAATACGATTTGGCCAAAAATTTGTAGAATTAAGTGAAAGCATGTGAAACCAAAAAATGCAAAATTTCAGGATGCTACCATTAAATCAAAAAATGTTTTTCAAGCTAAGACTGTTTTTTAGACCAATCTTTTGTATGGAAGCTATACCATATAGTTGTCCGATTTTAATAAAACTTGGTAGAATTATAAAAAAACATAGGAAACCTAGGATTACAAAGTTTGGAGACGTTTCCATTGAAAAGAAAAAAGTTTTTTCTCACTAAAACTAGTTTTCCGACCGATTTTTCCTATGGGAGCTATGATATATAGTTATCCGATCCGGTCGGTTCTGACATATTAGTAGTCTGCAGCAAAAATAAGGCTCTGTGCAAAATTTCAGCTTGATAGCTTCAAAACTGAGAGACTAGTTCGCGTAGAAAGAGACAGACAGACGGACGGGCGGAGCTCAATCGACTCAGCTCGTCACCCTGATCAAGAATATATATGGTTTATGGGGTCGGAAATGAATATTTCTGGCAAAATTATAATACCCTTTGCAAGGGTATATAAAAAGCCCAATCGTTGAAATATTTTGCTCTTCGTAAATCTAGCGGTCAATTAAAAGGGCGGCCAGAACTTCTGTTATGTAGAGACCGAATCCGGTTCTGCTTCATTTTTTCCAGTCTTTGATTTGTAGATATGTGAAAATAAATGGCCATATTAATGTTTTTGAAAGTATAACAATACTGTGGAAGCTTTTCAAAATCTCCAGCCTAGTCCTGAGAGTCAAAAGTGTTGGAGAAATTAGCAAAATACTAAAACATATTGAATAAGGTTCATAAGCTAAGAATGTCAAGCTTTCGAATGCTCACACTAAACGCTTATTTAACTGAATCACCTGTACCTGTCTTAGGCACAAAAGGGGACGAGTAACTTTTGCTAAAAGCAGCACTGCTACTGCGCTGCAGCAGGAAACATTCTTGCGCTTATAGCTGGAGTATCGTTCATCTTTCGAATGGTCACATTAAATTCCTTGGCAATCCCTTGGCTAATCGATAAATCATTCTGATAACTCTTAATGTTCACCAGGTGCAAACCTTCTATTTATATAACTGTGAAATATTTGACATTTTTCCAAATTGTGGGGCGATAGGGGCGTGGCCAAAATTGAAAATAACTTTGATCTGAACTGTACCTTTGGTATGCATTGTGTGGGCATCTTCGTTCTAGATTATGCACTCTTATAGCGATACTTTCACGTTTCCATCTCTAAGTAGTTTAGCTAACTTTCTGTTTTATTTTTTTTCGTTGTATTTTGTTTGCCAACAATTGAAGTGTAATTTTGCACATTTCGTTTTCAACGTCAGATTCCTTCCTTCTGCCACAATTAACAAACGACCCAGCGACTGGATGCTAATTTGTGGGTGAGAGAAGGACGACGTCTGCTTGTCGTTGTTTTTCTTCGTTGGATTTTGTGTTCTTGCCTCCCCCGCTTGATGTATGTTGTTTTTTTTTTTCTCTGCTCACAAACGGCTTAAACATTTATTGAATGTGGCCGCCAGAGATGGACGCTAAGCCACAGACATAATCATCATGCCCCAACACCCTCAGCAATTGAGAAGACAAACAATACGTGCTGAGTGCCGTGTGGTGAGAGTGGGGTGCGGGAAGTGTGGTGAGTTTTATCTGCTGCCGGAGCAACAGATACGGGAGCCATCAGTAAATGGCTACAAATTGCTGGAGACAGACGGAGGCAGCGGTGGCAGTGACGTTCGACAACTGTTGCCATTGTGCCGGCTCACAAATGAACCTTGAAAAGTCATCATTGATACACAGGACAGGCATAGGCGGGCGGCGGGCGGCGGGTGGCAGGAGCATACATATTTCAAAGCCTTGTATACACATCACGTACTGCCGGCAACCCACAGCCATTACACTGCCACACTCACACCCACACCCACACCCACAGCAGGCGCCGCTGCCCGTCCAGGAGCAGACAGTTGTCCCTTGTCTCCGTTTCTGTCTCTGTCTCAACGACGGCCAGGCTGGGGCGTCTTATTGGGTTTTACCCAAAACCCATTTAATAATCTCATTTTGCCACAATAACAGAAAATATGATTTCCTCTCCAGCAATCGCAATCTGGTTGCTCAACTCGAGATGGCCTGGGGGGCTCGGTTTGGTTCGGTTTGCTGTAAGACGGAGGCCAAGTTCAACAAGTAATTGAATCCATACGTGATGTGCATTTTCAATAATGAACATTTTCCCAGCCATTATTTATTGCGTGTTATCCTTTTTATGAATCCTATTAGTAGAATTACTTTTCGAATTCGATGAGCTTACATAGGTTTGTGTGCCTGTGAGTGGGTGTGCGTGTGTGTGTGTGTGTGTGTCAGAGTGTGTAGGCATGTACCTTACGGGAGAGAAGTTTTCTATGTAATTATCTAAATGATTGATGCCTGTTCTCGGGCAGCAAGGAGCAGGTGCTGGGATAACAAAATGAGCCACCAAATTTGTAAGCTAATTGTGGAAAAATGGAAGTTTGTTTAACAATGCGAAAGTTAAATGCACTGCAAATTTATGAAGGTAATTTGCAGCAGGTTAGGGCTTGGAAGAAGGGAGGAAGATGGAACTAGGAAGAAGGCAGGGAAAATTAAGGAAGTAGGCAGGAAGAAGGAAGGAAGGTAGAAAGTAAGCTAGGAGGAGGGAAGGAAGCAGGAAGGAAGGCAGGAGCGAAGGGAAAAGAAAGACGAAAGAAGGTAGAAAGAAGATAGAAGAAAGGAAGCAGGAAAGAAGGACGGAAGGAACTAAGAAGAAGAAAGGAAAGCAAGGCAGGAAGATGGAAGGAAGATAGGAAGAAAGAAAGAAATAAAGAATGAAAGGAAGGTAGGAAGGAAGATAGAAAATGGAAGGAGGAAGATATTAGAAAGGAGGAAGGAAGAAGGAAGGAAGAAAGAAGGAAGGAGGAAGAAAGTAGAAGGAGAAAGGAAGGAGGAAGAAGAAAAAAGGAAGCAGGAATCAAGAAGACAGAACAAAGACGAAGGAAGGAAGAAAGGAAGAAAGAAAAAGGCGGTGATCAGCGTTAAAAGCCGAGTCTTTATAGCCATCTCCGCCTGTCCTTCCGTCCGCTAGTCTGTCCGTCTTTATGAACACCAATATGTCAGAGAGCAGCAGAGCGAGAGCAAGGAAGTTTCATATGTAGACTCCCATTGCCTTTACGCAGATCGAGCCTATTTTGAATCAGGAAGAAGGAAGAAAGAAGAAGGAAGGAAGTGGCTGAGTCCATATTTGTCCGCCTGTCCTTTCGTCCAAGGAAATTTCTTATGAAGACTCCCCTTGTCTTTACGCAGATCTAGCCTATTTTGAATTAGGAAGAAGGAAGGAAGGAGCCGAGTCTATATATGTCCGCCTGTCCTTTCGTACGTTCGTCTGTCCGTCTTTATGAACATCAAGATCCCAGAGACCAGCAATGCAAGAGCAACCAAATTTCATATGAAGACTCCAAAATTCTTTACGCAGTTTCAACCTATTTTGAATTACGTTTTTCTTCCTTCCTTCTTCTCTAATACTTTCTTCCTTCCTTCCTTCCTTTCTTCTGCCGTCTTTCTTCTTCCGCCTTCGTTTTTTCCATTCTTTTTTCCTTCCTTCTTCCAAGTCCAGATCTGCTTTTCCATATATCAGATCAACACTCGCTGTCTGTTTACATAATGTTAATATGTTAACATTAATATTATTGATATGTTAATTAACATAGAGGAAAGCCATTTAGCTGGGCCTCTCTTCTAGGGTTGTTGTTATTTGACAAATGACTTTTTCCCTATATATTGGTCTCTGCCTCGCTTGGGTTTACTTTCTTCTTTGTTTTTTTCGATTGTCTCTCTTCCTCTATCATTCTTTACTTTCATTTTCATGGCCCTTCTGGCCTCGTGGCAGGGTATAATACATTAAGCACAAAAGAAACCCCAGCGGGTAATCTGATTTTGGAGCCTCTCTACCCGAGTGCCCCATTAAATTGCCGCCAAACGCAGCACAACTCATATTCCACTCGAGTATTTTGCACATTTTTATGAGGGATTTAATTAATTTGTTTTTAATTCAATTTAACTTATTGCCTCTTTCTTCTCGCATTGCTCTTCGCCGCGCAAGACGTTCGCCAACGTTTGCAGCACATTTACAAAACAAAAAAACAACAACAACAAAAATTAACAAAAAACAAAAAAAAAAAAAAAAACAACACAAAAAACAAATGGTACAGAGCACATTTACGCTGTTTATTGGCCTTAATGCCGGCGCGCTTGCCAACGAAATTTACATTTTTAAACAGTTTACTGTGTTCTTCCCCCCCCCCTTCTCCGCCGTGCCACTCGGCCCTGGCCATTGTTTCAACGTTTTCATTGGACTTAAGTGGAAATTCATGTGTACAATAATTTGCTGCGGCAGTAATACGCTCGTCTACGTATTCTGTATACGGTCAATGAGCTTGCCGGAAAAAGTTATTCATACGCAGCGTAAGCCGCAGCCCACTAAAACCAGCGTCTGAGAATCGCGGAATCGGTATATCGATTATTTTTTAGCCACTGCGTCCAGCATCGTACCCCGTTCAAGGTAAACACATTAACCTGTGCATTCATTAATACGACAAATATTTACCCGGCCCGGACACCGTGGCCGTAGCCGTGGCCGTTGTGTGGCCCGGCCAGTTGGGCATTTTAAGCAAATAGAATTAACAACAAAAGCTGACAAGGCCGCGCTCCGCGGGCACGCACACACACAGTCATTAAAAAGCGAGTGACAGAGAGAGAGAGAGGGAGAGGAGAGCTCCAGCCGCGACTTGGACGACTCGTCGGAGGGGAAACTAAACCATAACTTTCACTGCTTTAACGAGCGTGACAGAGTGTGATTTTTGTTGCTGCTGACCTCTGCCCCCCGCCCCCCCGTGTGTGTGTGTGTGTGTGTGCACTGCCGGGACTTTGGTTGCTCACCTGACTACGGCATTGGCGGTCAGTCGTGCTGAACAAAGAAAAGGGCCAGCACAGAGGGCTGATCAACTTTCAAGCCTCCTTCACTTGTATGAACTGCAGTTGCCAATGCTGTGCAGACTTGTTGCATGGGAATAAACCACACCCACGCACACACACACACACACACTCACACAGTGGGAGCCCGTTTCGATGTTTGAATCTCCGTACCCAGGGGCTGAAATTGTTCACTGTTTTGAGGATGACCTGGATTTTTGGTTAAACAAGATTTGTGTTGCCTACTTATTAGGGCATTCCATTCTCTGAGCATCTGAGCCAAGTCACTTAAAGAACTATTGATTCTGCTTGCAATGTCCTTAATCTGATTAAACAGTAACCACCAGAGGTTCCTACAGCACCGAAAAAACGTTGGGATCTCCTCTCTTCTCTATTTTTTACTCCAAGGACTGTATACTTAAAGTAACAGCCAGAGCGAAGCAAAGGAAGTGTAAAGGTTATTTTTAACACTGAAATCAGTCCTCAGTAACTTAACTTTGCAATTCATTTGCAGTTTCCCTCAGAAAAGTTATGTTTCTCAAGCTTAATAAATAATGACACTAAAACAAGGCCATAAAGGAAACATTTAAGTCTTGGGATTAGGAATATAAGCAGGTTCGCAGAATCAAACCGTAATTTGTGCTGAACCGAGCTGAAAATGTAGGTTTGGAACAAGTTCACGTTCAGCTATTATTTTTAAAGATGTTTTAATGCTGTTTGTAGCCCTGCTTAGCATTCTGGCTAACAAATCCAATATGATTTAGACAGTTTTTATACCCTGTTCCCATTGACAATGGGAAAAGGGGGATCATGAAGTTGTGCGAATGTATGTAACAGGGAGAAGGAAACATTTCCGACCCCATAAAGTATACATATTCTTGATCAGCGTGAACAGCCAAGTCGATATGGCCTTGTCCATTTGTCCGTCCGTCCGTCTGTTCGTCTGTTCGTCTGTCTGTCTGTATGAACGTGTCGATCTCCGAGATTATAAGAGATAGAGCCACAAATTTTTGCTTGACGGCAGATGCATGCCGTACGCAGATCAAGTTTGTTTCAGATTTGGAAAATTCCCCCCCGTCCCCCTCTTATCGACAAAATACTGTTACATCCTAGACCTAACACACAGTCAGATCCACAATTTTCAAGTTTCGTGGTTTAGTATACATCAAGCTAGGCCCAATATTCATCTAATGTGAAAAGTACAATCAGATCAAACAAAAAACAACGGAGTTATAAGCGAAACGATTGAGCTTGACGTTAGTTAGGTCTAAAGCTGCTGAAATTATAAATAATGTAGCCTACTTCCAGGATGCTTGGATTGACATGGCTATATCGACTCAGCTCGTCATGCTGATCAAGAATAAATATCCTTTGTGTGATCGGAAATGCTTCCTTCTATGCGTTACAAACATCTGGACAATTTCATAATACTCTCTGCAAGCAAACGCATTCAATCTTTGTATTTCTAAGTTCGCCAAGTTTGGTCGAAATCGGACATTTATATAGTAAGGCTGTCATACAAAAGTAAAGTCTGAAAAGTAGTCTTGGTGGGAAAACTTTTTCGTTTTCAGTGGAAATGTCCTTTAAATAAGTTAGAAAAGCGTGTTGCAGAGGTATACAAACTTCGGTCAAGTCGAAGTTATCTTTGTTCAATTTGTATACCCTTGTAAAGGGTATCATAATATTTCCCAGAAGCTTGCAACGCATAGAAATATTAATTTCCGACCCCATAAACTATATATATATTCTTGATCAGGGTGACGAGCTGAATCGATTGAGCTTTGTCCGTCCGTCTGTCTGTCTGTTTCTACGCGAACTGGTCTCTCAGTTTTAAAACTATCGAGCTGACATTTTGCACAGAGTCTTCTTTTTGCTGCACACAACTAATATGTCAGGATTGACCACATCGGATGACTATATCTCATAGCTCATATAGAAACAATCGGTCGGAAAACTAGTTTTAGTATGAAAAACTTTTTTCTTTTCAATGGAAACGTCTCCAAACTTTTTAATCGTAAGTTTTCTATGCTTTTTTATAATTCTACCAAGCTTGAAGAAAATCGGAGAACTATATGGTATAGCTGCCATACAAAAGATAAGTCTGAAAAACAGTCTTAGTTAGAAAAAGTTTTTTGTTATACTCTGTACCGTAGGTACATAGAGTATTATAAGTTTGTGCAAAAGTATGTAACATCCAGAAGGAAGCATCTCCGACCCCATAAAGTATATATATTATTGATCAGCATCAACAGCCGAGTCGATATAGCCATGTCCGTCTGTCCGTCTGTCCGTCTGTCTGTCCGTATGAACGCACAGATCTCAGAGATGGTAAGAGATAGAGGTTTGACATGTATGGGACATATGCTTCTAATGTCTGCAGGCAGATCAAGTTTATTTTCAATTTTGGCCACGCCCCCTGCCGCCCCCGCAATTTAGAAAAAACGTCATATCTTCCACAGTTTTGAAGATAGATGGCTTGTTCCTTCTGGACATATTTAGTTATTAGGATAATAATAAAAATTAATAAATTATCGATCCGCCAAAGGAATGAAGAAGATCGGATGAACGGTTTTCGAGTTATGATCAAAAGAATTTTCTTGGTACAGAGTATGTTATAGTCGGGCTTGACCGACTTTCTTTCTTGTTTTTAATGGTAGCATCCTGCAATTTTGTATTTGTTTGTTTCACATGCTTTCACATAATTTTACAAATTTTCGGCCAAATCGGATGTCTATATCATATAGCTCCCATACAAACGATCGGTCGGAAAATGGGAAAAAAAGTACTTTTTGAAAATATTTATGCGAGCACTTGCAAGGGTATAAAAACTTCGGCACAGACGAAGTTAGCTTAGCTTTCTCGTTTAATTTGATTTATTTAAGTAATATATTGAGTGCCAGGATGTAAGATCGAATACACTAAAGTGAAAGTGGCAAAAGTTGTGATGCATTTTCTATGTACTTCGATTTATTGATTAACATTAAACAGATTTGGGATCTGAGTTGCTGCTGTTGTTGTTGTTGTTTTCCGCCAAAGCCTTGGCAGTGTGACAAAAGCGTTGTGTATGCAGGTGCATTAAATTTATTTGTGTTGCCTTCCATTGTTAAAGCCGCCGCTGTGGCTCGTGGCCGGTGGCCGGTGGCCGGTGGCCCGGTGCCCGTCACCCGACACCCAACTCAACTTGGCACTCACAAACAGGGTCGGTTGCTGTCGATGGGCATTTTTCAAGTGACTTATTTGCGCTTGTTGTGGTCAGCGCCATCATCAGTGCTTGACTTTTTTATGCACACACATTTAAATGATGTTGGGGCACGCAGGCAGGCAGGCAGGCAGGAGATGCCTGCAACTGCAACATCAACATCAAAGAGCGCAACTTCAGCTGGCCAACGAGCGCCATTTCGTTGTTGTTAGCAGTGAATTTTAATCCCTTTTCGTTCAACGTCAGTTGCTCTTGTTGTTTTAATGCCGAGCACCAACAAGGAGCAGGGATGCGGAGGGGCAGTTTCTTTAGTTGTTGTTGTTGCTGCTGTTGTTGTCTACTCGCCTCTCGTTTGTTGCTTTTATTGCGCAGTTTGGCGTTGGTTGTCGCTGTTATCGTTGTTGTCTTCATTCATCAGAATGGAACCTTGAATAATTAAAAGCAGTTTCTGATTACCTACCACATCGTTATACGCTCACAATCACAATTCACACACACACACACACACACACACACACACACATGCACAGACACAGACACAGCAGTAGCCTACTGCCACTGTGTGTGTCTCTAATTAAACGGCAAACAGGATTCGAGTTGAGTTGAAAGCACAACGAAACAGGAAACGGAAGCCAGTCGCACACCCACACTGACACACACGCACACCCACACACACCCACGCACACCCACACACACAGTCGGCGCGTGTTTGTGTTTGTTTGCCGAGGCTAAGCAGCAGCATTGTTTGCCACAGACATGGCCTGGCCAGTGCACCATCACCATCACCATCACCATCTCCATCATCCAGCTTCCAACATCTGCCCCGGCATCAACAGCACGACCCTAGCAACGTCAGTTGCTGTCATGCCCAAATACCCATTGAAAGCTAAATAGGGGGAGGGATATGGTTAATGGAGAACTGAGTGTACAGCCAGGTAGATGCTACGCATATGCAGCTGCATTGGATTAGATATGCATGTACTCCAATGGAATCAATCTTCCTTCCCAATCATCATATTATAACATTTTAATGGATATTCACAGATAACGTCGAAAGTTTCGAATTCTTTTGCCTAAGGCACAGCTTCGACTGCCGACAATACAAAAGTGAACGATTTCTTGTTTGGCAAACGGTTGTTGGGCCGCATTTGGTGATAGTTTGTCGATGGATACAAAACAAAAACTGCATTAGGTATACCCATTTTATCATGAAAGGGAAAAATAGTAGATATGTAATTTTGGTTTTCAATTTTATATATAATATCGCTTGAAGGCAAGAATTCGAAGCATTAGCATGATACTACTTGCAGTGGGACTTGTATCTTTAAGTTCTAAGACGACGCACTACCGTCTGCACCACCGGGTTTTGTACAAGCAACATATTAATGGGCTTTTAGGGTATACTGAAGGAATACTAAGAACACCACCACACTAGCCAGTTGCTACCTTGGTTTTAATGTAAGGTTGACCTTAAATTTAGAAGATTTTGACGAGATTTAGACGAGATTTAGACGAGATTTTGTCTATCCCCCAGACGAAACTATTTCCCAATGTCTCCCACAATAAGCGCTTTTGTACCGCTTAGAATAACATCACCTTGGGTTTCGAACCGGTTCTGTTCAAAACCGGCTTGCAGCCCCGATCATAACACAACGAAAAGTGAGCAGGTTTTTCTAAAATATCTTAGCATTAAGACTAGTCCACAACAAATTCCAACAACTTCAAATATCCAATTAGTAATATTTTAGGTTATTTAAATAGCAGAACTATTTGAAAACATATATTTGAAAGCTAAAGCATGGATTGACACTATGATATCAACCTAGTTGAAAAATGAAAAGATGTCAGTATATATATTCTTAATCAGCAGAACGAGCTGAGTTGATTTATCTTCTGCAAACTTTGCACAAAGTTTTGTAGTACAAATACGCTGCACATTTGTCAAAACCGGCCACATTGGATGACAATAACATATAGCTCTCATAGGAACGACCGGTCGAAATACTAGTTTTAGTGAGAAAAACTTTTTTGTTTCCTATAGAAACGCCTCCAAACTTTGTATTTCTTAGTTTGCTATGCTTTTCTATGATATTATTAAGTTTGTGTGATATTGGACATCTATATACTATAGCTGTCATAGAAATGTAGAGTCCGAAAAGTAGTCTTACTGAGAAAAACTTTTTTGTTTTTGGTGGAAACGCCTCCAGACTTTGTATTTCTTAGTTTGCTATGCTTTTCTATGATATTATAAAGTTTATTTGATATCGGACATCTATATACTATAGCTGTCATAGAAATGTAGAGTCGGAAAAGTAGTCTTACTGAGAAAAACTTTTTTGTTTTTGGTGGAAACGCCTCCAGACTTTGTATTTCTTAGTTTGCAATGCTTTTCTATGATATTATAAAGTTTGTTTGATATCGGACATCTATATAGTATAGCTGTCATAGGAATATAGAGTCTGAAAAGTAGTCTTACTAAGAAAAACTTTTTTGTTTTCGTTGGAAACGCCTTCAAACTTCTTATTTCCTAGTTTGCTATGCTTTCGCATGGTTTTACTAAGCATGGTCGAGATGGGACATCTATATGGTATAGCTTTCATAGAAAAGTATAGTCTGAAAAGTAGTCTTACTAAGAAAAACTTTTTGGTTTTCTATGGAAATGTCCCTAAAATTGTCATTTATGTATTTGACATGCTTTCACACAATTCTACAAAGTTTTGTCAATATCGGATGACTATAGCATAGAGCTGCAGTATTAATGAACGATCGAAAACGAAGTTCTAATGAGAAAAACTTTTTTATTTTGAATGGCATCGACTCGAAATTTCTTACATGTTCGTTTGATAGTCTTTTGCATGATTCTACTAAGTTTGGTCGAAATCAGATATCTATGAAGTATAGCTCCCATGGAAAACTTAGGTACGAAATGTAGTCTTAGTTATAAAAACGTGCCACAAGGGTATACAACTTTTCTGTACTTTTTATAAAAAGAGAATCATACGAAGGAGAAGACTAAGGTCGATAAAGTTTTTCAGAGAATTGTAAAAGGGTTGTTAAGTTGAGAAGTGATGAATCTAGCTTATAAGATTCTTAGGACCGATTTCACATCTTCTACTCAGGGCTATCTGTCTCTTAAACTAACAAATAACAGAGTTAAAACCTAGCTTATCCAACCCATAGCGGTCCTTTAACTAGAACTAGTTTTTCGTTTTTGTTTTCAAAATGAAAGCCATTTGTAAATAAGATATTCAATCCGGAATTTTGGTTGATTTCGTTCTCAAGATACCATCTCTATTTGCTGTTCAAAAAAGGGTACGTCGCTTACGTTAGCCAGCAGCTTTACAGTTGCATTGCTTTGATATTCGATTGCGGCAAATTTCGATCTGAAACTTAGATTTGCTGATGAAATTGTATGAAAAATGAAATTCGTGTACTACAATCAAGTTCTTACGTACTAAACGTTTTAAAGACACCTTTCTAAGTTCCTTTCCTTTAGTTTATTGGAAACTCAGCTGGGATAACTGAACGCCCAGAGGTATCTGTAGGTCGAGCAAGTTTCACTGCATCAATGTTCTGGTTGTTGCATCGTATACGGCACGCCCTGCTTATTTTGCCAACACACAAAGTCACACCAGCACCCACACACACACACACACAGGGGCACACCCACAACAATTCGCACACATACACATTTAATTATATTTTTGCACGGCGTTTTTTTTTGTTGTGTTTTTTTTTGTTTTTGTTGCTTTCGCTCTGGTGCCATCTCCAGTTTATATATTCTTTTTTTTCTGTTTGCATTTTGGTTATTTAAACACAGCAAAAGTGGACACCACTGGAGGGAAACAGTGGACATACCCGTAGTCGGTTCCCTGGGTCCCGGGCCCTGTAGTCAGTAGTTTTTTGGTGTCAGCTTAGTCGGTTGTTTTTGTTGTCCGTTTGGCCGTTGCGGTTATATTGGCGGTACCGGAGTCTCACAAATTACGTAATTCGACGTGCAGCGAACAGGGGCTGCTCCCCCCCTCACCCCCTCTAATAAGCCGGCCGACCAACCGACCGCAGGCGGCGCCACAATGCGCATTCATTAAAATCTGCTCGCTCGGGGCGTCTCTGTGGGGGGGGGGGGGGGGGAGGGGGGAGGTTGGTTGGAGCAGCTGCTCATTAGCATTAAGTTCACCTTGAAGCGTGCGCCATAAAAAAGGCAAGTCTTTGAGGAGCAACCAGTTATGGTGGCTTTTTTGCTGACACCGAAGAGCCGCTTCAAATTCGACAACAATAATCATAATAAAATCCTTTCGCATTCGCCTCCTTTCACTTGCCTCAGCGATTATGGCGCATTATACTAATCAAGACTGTGGCAGGGGGCGGGGGTGGCAGGCATCCGCTGGCCCTGGCATAATGTCGCATTCATTAGGCCAAAAAAGCAGCAGGTGATGCGCACCTGGGGGCTCCTAGCCAAATTATTATTTAAACCAGCTTGTGGACAGGGCCAGGCCAGGCCGGGCCGGGCCAAGTCGCAGTCCCCGTTCCCAGTGCCACGTTCACAGAATTCTTTTAATTCTCTTATGGTTGCCGTCTCCAACGGCGGAAGCGGAAGGCGCTGAAATGTGCGCTAAAAAATTTCAAAATAATGAATGCCGCCGAGTGCCTTTCCCATGATGAGCCAAACTGGTAACTGGCAACTGGTAACTGGCAACTGGCAAAGGTGCTAAGCTCATCGCGTTGCGCGGCCCACTTTATGACGCATTGTTGTTGCTTTTGTTGCTGTTGTTGCGCAATGCGATGCAGCGTCGCGTATGATTTTGATTAAGCGCCACAGAAAGTACACCGCTCCAGCGCTCGGTTCCCCTTCCACCATTTTTATTAGTGCAGAGAATCGGCGAGGTAAAAGGACGAAATTAAAAAGCAAACACAAAAGCTGAAGCCAGTTCGTGAGTTCGTGAGGCAAGGCTGAGGGCGTGAAGAAAAACAGGCTCAAATGCAGCCCAACTTAGTGAAGCACATTTGAGGATTGTGCGGAATTATGAAGGACAAAGTGGTTAAAGAAATGGATTTTCATGTTTTTTTTTTGACATTCAGCGCAAATCGAGTAAAAGGCTGCAGCAGCACAGCAGCATTCTTGTTATTCCAGTATATTATTTTGTAGGTAAAACAAATGCAAGTAATCGCATTGAATTGCAAACACCAAAGGTAACGAGAATATTTCCAGTGAAAGCACAAGGAAGCGTCTGCAACCCTAAAAAGCAGAGCCATAATGTAATCATTACTTCAAGAAATCTAAAGTACTTGAAGTAATTACTTTACAGCTCTGTTTTATAGGGTCGGAGACACTTCTTTCTGCAGCAACTATATAATGTAATCATTACTTCAAGTATTCTAAAGTACTTGAAGTAATTGCATTGCTTCAAGTATTCTAAAGTACTTAAAGTAATTACATTACAGTCCTGATTTATAGGGTTCAAGTATTCTAATAGAATCATACAAGCCGAGAGACTGAGAGAGTTCACGACTTTATCCCCTTTGGGGCTGTCATTTGATTTAGTTTTTATTTCAAGTATTTAATTACTTTTCGTTAAAATAATCTTGATTATTCAGATAAAAGATAAAACCAATCCTGAATACGATTTTCTTAGTAATCGCGATTGTAACTTAGAACTACGTTTATTCAAGGAATGTTTAAAATTGCAATTACTTTTACACTTACTCGAAAAATTGTACCCCTAAAGGAGGATTATTTTGTAATTGTGCTTGCAAAGTTGAAGTATCCGCATTTATTGTTATATGGTTATAGCCGAATTAGTGAAAAATGACAGGATACATGAGTATACAGTGGTCTCAAGAGAACTTATAGTCCTTAAACATGATTAGTATAATTTTCTAAATAATTTCAACTTACACCCAGAAATACATGAATAATACAATATCTCAAGCACAAACAATCAATTATTATCCTTTACAGACATAATTACTCAAGTAATTGTAAAAGTAATTACAATTTAAAATAATCATTGAATAATCATTGAAATACATAATTCCAAATTACTTTTACGATTACTAACTATTACTAACTAACTAATCAGGAATTGTTTTTAATTATCTGAAACATTGTAATGATAATGGTTATGGTAATTGTAGGTTACAGCTCTGCTTTGAAGTATATATATTCTTGATCAACATCAACTTCAGAGTCGATATAGCCATATAAGCAACCAGAACTCAGAGAGGGTAAGTGATTTAGGTTCGACGTGTATAATCATCTTATAATATGGTGCAGATCCAGCTATTTTTCAATTTTAGCCTCTCACTCTTGCGAATTGTAAATTATCTTATAGCTCCCACAGTTTTATATAAAGAAGGTTTGTACCTTCTGTACTTATGTTGTAATCATGATTATTACACGATTCGTCAAAAGATTAGAAAAGATTGGATGAAGGTTAGTCAAGCTATGAGCAATAGAATGTTTGCCCCTGCAGCGCTGCTTACAATAGCAGAAACTTTCGTTAATGCACACTATTTTGTTGTCATTCTGAACCAACTTTCTCACTTAATTTTGCTTGAAGGGTGATCAAATTTAGAGTTTAATAGAAATCTAGCTTTTTTCGCAATGCTTTTCCATATACAGGGTGTTTTTTTGTAGAAACTTTATGCTTATTTGCTTCTAAAGCTTAGCAAATGAGTAGATTTGTGCCTTAAAAACTTTATAGCTTGCCGATTAGTCTATTTTTTGTACTTCAAAGAAGTACAGGGTGCTTATTTAGGAGGAATTTAGTTTTATTTGCCTACGTAGGCTGTTTATATTAATATAATTATATTGTAAATGTATTATTCCCAATTCGAACCACTTATTCTATGAAGTTTGCATAATTTGGGCTATACAGGGTGTTACTGTTGAGCAAATTTGGGTTAATTTATCAGAAATTTAACAAGTTAGCATTTTGGTATAGCTTTCAATCATTTGTTATTAACCACAAGCATTTTAGTTCCTTAAGTTCATTTATACAGGGTGTTCAGTTTCAGAATCTGAAGAAGTAAATGCCACATACAACTATTCAGCGAGTTGCCTTGCCTTCAAGATTTTTAACTCAACTACAAAACATTATGGCTTTATTTCAGCTAAGCAGGGATCAGTTATAGGAGCAATTTTTGAGTCTTTCCAATTAAATACCTTTCTGTATCACACAGAATTGCCCTTCGAATGGATCATTTGTCACGAAACAACTCCATATCAAGCCCCTGCAGACTTTGCCAAACTAAAAGCTCTTCTCCAAAAAGTCTTCCAACTGATTCTGTTGTGCAACTGCATTATGTAATTGTCGTTTCATATGAAATGTCTATTTATGTCTGAGCACTTAATAAGATAAGCCGCGAGACGCAGAGCAACTAAAGTAATTTGTACGCCAGATCGAGTGCAGTCGACAGTATTTTCAAATTCAATCAGCCGGCACATTGCCAGCAAAAATGTAATTAGTGTGGAAGGAACGCTTCAAAGGAGCACAAATATGTCGGTGCTGGATGCAAGAGGGATGACAATAAGTGGTAGAGATAATAATTAGGATTATGACCATTACCGTGCGCTCGTCAAGTGGAAAAGTAATTTGCAAACGACAAAAGCAAAAAGGCCGTCCGGAGGAGCAGTTGCCCCTTACCATTGACCTTCTTGTTAAGGTCACAGCGAACGGGCGCAGTTTCTCGCTTGGCAATCGAAATGAAAATTGTGCTCCCCCCACCCCCATCGACACCATCTCACATACTTAAAGGGCACGAAAACTTTTATCATAAATTTGCTCAATGCAGCCAAGTTGCCGAGTGGGTAAGTAATATGAATATATTGCCTTTCGCTGTTAAATTGTGCCCACATTTTTGCACCAATTTTCCCGCAGGCCAAATAATTTCAATTTTTCAACGCATTTCCATGCGCCCCGTGTTCGCCCCCCTTGTGGCTAACAAGGCGTGACAGCTTAAGCAGTGTTTATGCCGGTTAAATGCGAATCAGAAACAGACAAAAGGTCAGCCCGGGATCGGGATCGGGGCCGGAGGTATTAAGCCCATTGATAGCCTCCACAAATTCACTGGCAATTACCATTTGCTAGTCGTCCTCGTCCTTGCACTTGGCCCGTTGACAGGGCCACATCAAATGTGTCATCAAGTGTCTGCTTCTTTGGGAGATGGCAGATAGCCGGTCGGTCGGTCGGTCGGTCGGTCGGTTGGTTTTGGCCATATGCATAGTTAATGACTCGACTGGCATGTGCACTGTGCAGGTCCGCAGTATGTGGCTCAAGTCCAGCGCTGGGCTTGTTTATCAACTGGAGACAACAGATTCGGCCAGAGACCGAGACGGAGACGTAGCATTAGCAATGCAGGTGCCGCCTGCCCCGACGGTTTGCCGGCCAGAGGACCCCAGCGTCCATTTCAAGTTGTGCTGCAAAATCTTGCACTGCAGTTTATGCAAAATTGCCGATAGCAATTTGCAAATTTAATGGCGTGAACAAATTCAATCAATGTATGCAAACAAAAACAAAGCAGAGGCGCTGTGTTTTTTTAGCAACAACATAAATTGCAGGGGGGGGGGGGGTGGTATCGAGAGCTATGTTCCATAGTTTCAGCAGCAGTAGTATTTTCTTTTCCTAGAAACAGGGCTGTGATTGGGAAGAACCAGAAAGGTTTCTTGTAAACAAATTTCTGAAAATTGCGAAGAAGCATTATTTTTAGACGCCATTTTCATAAGAAGATAGAAATGCTCGCAAAAATGTTAAGTTTAAATGTTCTTAAAGTGTCTTAATTGAGTAGAACTCAACTATACTCAACCACCGTATCAAATAATATAAGAAGCATCTCAGAAGTAAGGCATCAATCGTGCCCTTTCGAGGATGCAGTGCATTTTGAGGCGTCTCCATTTCCATTCAGTGCAACAGGTACAAAGCGTAACTCCCCATAAATCCCACTTCAGTGCAACAGGTACAAAGCGTAACTCCCCATATATCCCACTTGAAAGTCGCTCGAGAATTATAATTGGTTCGGCTCAGTGGTTTAAGGAAATAATAAACTCCCGATTTGGTTCATAACATGGTTTTTACAGCTATGGCAAAGCGTGCTTTTGGATTTGTTCAGAAATAATAAATAACTCAATCTTAGCTCATACTTTGCACAAATGTGTCCTAAATATGTACAATTTTTAAAATTTTGGCAGAGTTATTAAGGTAAATAGAACGTTGCATATTTTTCTGCACTGCAAGCGCTGTTGGCTAACATTATGTTGAAAGATGTACATTAATGTTAATGCTCTGTTAAGGGATGGCTATTAGGCACAAGTTCGCTTGAATAACTTATGTTCTCGACTATTTTTTATGATTTTTTCCGATTTAAATGTAAATTAGCAGTAAGCTAAGCAAGTTTTTTGATTAACGTCTCATTTTTTAATATCGTTAAAGTTGGCCAAGAATGGGCCTTCTCCTGCAAAAGGATGCTCGTGAATTTCGTTTCTTATCAATCAATCAAAATTATAATGGATTTTATTTAGCCCTTTGTGTATTAAATGAAATTAGAAATCACTTTTGTTTTCATATATTTATACATATTTCATATTCCCAGAGCAGGAAATTCCAACTTGAGAATTACAAGCAGTCGTCTTTTTGCAAAATGCCACAAATATATGGACGAATACTAGTATAATACAAGTTTGGCTCACTAAGACTACTTTTCTGACTCTACTTTTCTATGACAGCTATACTATATAGATGTCCGATTTCGACCAAACTTGGTGGATTCATGGGAAAGCATAGCAATCTAAGATATACAAAGATTGGAGGCGTTTGCATTGAAAACAAAAAAGATTTTCTCACTCGACCTATCATTCCTATGGCAGCTATATGCTATAGTCATCCGATTCTCTGCAAGGTTATACAAAAGTATCAACTATTTCGTTTTTAAATTGATCTAAAGTGTATACGAATATCATATTAAGCGCTATGTCAATGGTGAAAATATTTAAATCAAAGCAGAGCATTTATCGCTGAGTGTATACAAGATTTGTTTGAGAGCTATTAACCAATTCGAATTGGCATACTTAAACTAGGATTCATGATGAATCTGTATGTTTCTGAAGGATTACCCTGCGTTATGGGGAGGGTCAATAGAGTTTTAAAATGGTTCTCTACCCTACTGAATCGGTCTAAAAATAATAGAAAATATTCAAATCTATCTATGTTTTACCGAATATCTATGATTCGATTCGAATGAAGGAGAAAAATGAATTAACATCGTTTTAAAATTCCTCAAGTGCAATGGATTATAGATAAAATCGATTATGGACTAAATTTCCACAAGAATTATAATATTGGTATATCGATATATCGATTTATCAATACTATATTCCCAACCCTAGTTTGAAGGGCTACCTGCTTTGGCTAGGATACAAGAGTTTCCGCTTAAAGATAAATAGGGCTATCAAGGACCTTCAAAACAAGAACTTGAATTAAGTACAATCGGTCTCATTAGTACGGATAAACCGAAAATACTTGATTCAAGTACACAATTCTTATGACAAGTGCGATATCTGGAGTCTCGTAATAATTGATTTAAGACTGTTTCTGTATGTATTAAGTCATGTTGACAAAATCTTCTTGAGTCAAGAACGTTTGTACTCATTTTAATTGGGGTACACTTAGTAAACAAACCAATTCCTGATAGAAACCTCCATTTCAACATATTTAACCCAACCCCTCTCCAGCAACGCCCCTGTCATCCTCTACATGGCGACATTGACTGGCTCTGTCTCTGTGTTTGGGTTTTTGGCGAATGCAGGAAACAGTTTCTGTTGGCAGTTGTTGCTTTTGGCTGGCTCTGCTGTGTTTTGGCCCTAAATGCATTTAGTTAAAACTGCAAAAAGGCAACAATAATCAATGTTTTGGCATCGTCTATTGTCGATAAGTAATGTGGGTACAGGTGTGTGTGTGTGCGCTTGTGTGTGTGTGTGTGTGTGTGTGTGCCTGGCATGTCTGCTATCTCAAGGCAGTCAGGTGCCATAATTGTTTACCCAATGACGATTTGCCTGGCATGTCGATGCATTCTATGGGAAAATAAACAGGTGTGCTTCCGGTCTGACCGCAGGAATTTCAATAATTTCCCCTTCGCCCGGCCCAGAATCAAGTTTGTTTAAGTTGTTAATTGTTGAATTGTATTAAACTGAGCGTAGGACCCTTTTGCGAAGACAGGACAACCTGAAAACTTCCACTGTTCGGTTCCGGCTTATATTCTGGTACCCGTCCGGTGTCCGGGTGTGCAGTAAAAAGTCAGCAAGAATCTTGTAAGTTATTACAAAAAGCAGCCTGCAAATTAATGATAACGACCCAAGGCAAGACCGGGCCGGGCACGGCACGGGCAGGACTTAAGTGACATGACACAACTAAGTACATACGCAGGAATAAAAAAAAAAATGAATATGTACCACACTGCACACTCCGGGTGCGAGTGGGTTGGGGGGGGGGAGGAGCTTTGATGCACTCCAAATTTGTCTAGCTGCGTATCGCATTTTGGCGAGCAAACTGGCAAAAGTGGCGACCGTGCACAGACGGGCAGGAAGTGGTGACACACACACATCGACACCCACGTACATGTTATTTATGACCAGGACTTTTTCATTTGCTTATCGGATCGCTGCGAAAGTTATAAGGTAAGTATTTCCGTTGGCTCTTAGGCCCTGACAGCACACAAGGCTGCCCCGCCCCCGGCCCAGCTACCCCACCTACCCCACTCGCCGGCTCGCTATTTCCTGCCGTCGTCGACAGCCGTGACACAAAAGACAATTTGTGTGTGTGTGAGTGTGTGTGTGCGTCCATGGATAAGAATCCCAAACAGACACCGCAGACCCGGACCATGACAAATATGTAACTATCAAACGGGCCCCAGGGTTCAGGAAAGCAATCTGAAACCCTCGTGATGCCATTCCCTTTTCAGTCACTCACAACGCTCCAAAATGTATATGTCCAAATTTTGTGTCTGCCTTTGTATACTTTTCCAGTTAAGTGTTGCTCGTTCTGTGCCAGCCAACGAGCGGTTGTTCCGTCCCAGCCGATCCATCAGCGATCGCAATGACCCACAGGCCGACTCGAATGCGACGTTAACCATTCGGCTGCGACAACAACAACAGCCGCGCTTGGCCAATGCCAGTAAAGATGAGTTCCATTTCCTGGTCACCGGCGGCTATCGACCCCCAAAGAACGATCTGGTCAAATTTGTGGTCTCAGTGCGGACCAACAAGCAGCGTAAATATTTTGGCGACAATCACTTCTGCGGCGGCGCCATCATCACCAAAAAGGCCATCCTAACGGCGGCCCATTGTCTATATGTGGGGTGGGTGGGTGTATCCTATCCAAAGGACCATCTAATCATTACCTCATTTGACTTCTCTCTAGGAACACCAAGGTCCGTGCCAGCAAGGTGCGAGTGGTGGCCGGTACTCCGCGTCGCCTGGTGAAAACTTCCAATACGCAGGAAATGTCTGTGGACAAGGTCAAGCCGCATCCCAAGTATTCCGCACGTAAACTTACCAATGATATTGGAATTCTTAAGCTGAAGAGCGCCTTGCGTACCGATGGAGATTTTGTGGATGTGATACCCATAAGTGATAATTCGCCGTCGGCGGGAACACAGTGCACTGTGGTGGGCTGGGGTACCGTCATTCAAGTGAGTTCAATACTTTCACTGGACTTTCACACTTTCTTTGGCATATTACAGTAGGGCTTGGCCGAATTTCTCACTTGTTTAAGTTATGACACCAGAGTTAGGGGTGTGTTGTGCTTTTCTTCGTGCCGCAGACACGCACGACTCAACACGACATTTTCGTCCATTTCTATCAGCTTTTCAAGCTGTCATATATTAATCAGATCAGATAGATTTTGTAAAATCGTACGAAAAACTAAAAAGGAAGCATCTAGTATATATATATTCTTGATCAGCATGACGAGCTGAGTTGATTTAGCCATCTCTGTCTGTTTCTCTGCTATCTCCTACGTTATTTTGATAATTCACCCAACTTTCTACAAAGTCTTTTACTACAAAAACATTGCACATTTGTCAAAACCGGCGGGATCGGATGACTATAGCATAAAGCTGTCATAGGAGAAGGGTCGAAAAACTAGTTTTAGTGAGAAAAACTTTTTTTTATTTGATCGAAACGGCTCCAAACTTTAAATTTCTTAGTTTGCTATGCTTTTCCAGGATATTACCAAGTTTGGTCGAAATCGGACACCTTTTTAGTATAGCTGTCATAGAAAAGAAGAGCCTGAAAAGTAGTCTTGGTAAGAAAAACATTTTTGTTTTTAATGGAAACGCCTTCAAACTTTGCAAATCTTAATTTGCTACGCTTTTTCTTGATATTACCAAGTTTGGTCAAAATCGGACTTCTATATAGTATAGCTGTCATAGAAAAGTAGAGTCTAAAAAGTACTTTTAGTAAGAAAAACTGTTTTATTTTCCATGAAAATGTCCTTGAAATTGGCATTTATTTATTTGATATGCTTTCACACAATTCTACAAAGTTTTGTCAATATCGGATGACTATAGCATATAGCTGCAGTACGAGTGATTGGACGAAAAATAAGTTATATTGATAAAAACTTCTTTGTTTTTATTGAAATCAACTCCAAATTTGATACATATTCGTTTGTTGGGCTTTCGCATGATTTTTTCAAGTTTGGTCGAAATCGGACATCTATATAGTATAGCTCCCATAGAAAAGTAAGGAGCGAAAAGAAGTTTTAGTTCGAAAAAGTGTTGCAAGGGTATACAAACAGCCCAGCAGAAGTTAACACTCCTTTATTTTTGTTTACTTCAATCTCGTGACTACGAGGAGTGAATAAGCGGACGCCTGCATCATAGCCCACACTACCATCAACCGCTCGTGACAGATATTGACGAATACATGGCTTAGAATGTTCACATAACCACTTGGCAATGCCAAGGTAGCATTTCGATACTCATATATCAACAAGAGGAATAGTTATACTACATTAGAACTAACAATATTATAACTAATTATACGGGTGAAGAGCGCTAGCGACGAGGCTTTCGGCAAAAAAAAAATAAGACAGTTGAGGTAGTGGCTGCAAGTCCCTGTAGAAGATTATTTATATAAAAATCCGAATCATAAATATCGCCATAAAATATCCCTTAGAAATATTCGATATCTGTTACATTGCCTTAGAAAAATATTCGATAACGATGTATCGTATTGTTTTGATTAAAATATCGATATAATTTTCTCTAATTTGAACATTTGTCAATCTTATGTGATTGCCATACAGATTCTTCCACCTAGCAAGCCAACACACTTCCAGTCAAATCTGGGCCTTCTCTTTCCAATGCATTTTTCTTATATATCTCTTCCCGTCTCAGTTTGGACCGACACCCGATGAGGCCGTCAATGGCGATATTGCCATCAATGGAAATAACTTTTGCTCAACGATGGAGGGCTTTTCCAAGGGCATGCTCTGCGCCTCCGATGCCAGTGATCATGAGGTGGACAGCTGCCAGGGCGACTCCGGTGGCCCGCTCATTTGCAGTGGCCGAGTGGTGGGTGTTGTCTCCTATGGCTTTGGCTGCGGCGAGCCAAATTCGGCTGGTGTCTATACGGATGTGTCCTATTTCAAGGAATGGGTGCATGAGAATGGGGCCAGCGAACCCACCGGTACCACCGCCACGATTACGCTGTACAATGTACTGCTGATGATCCTGCTGACAATAAATGTGCTGTAATATGTTTTGGGTTAACCCAATACTGGGACGGGCGGGCTTGCAACAGGTGGACAGGACAACTGGCTGCTGCAAATGACAAACCAACATTGACTGAAACCAACGAGCGCGGCGCCCTGTCAACATGGAAAGCCAACGACAAAATGCGGTGGCCACCGCACTTGTACACGCACACGGACGATGTGCAGCGGGTTTATGGTTGCCCGGGTGGTTCTGTTTGTGACAGTCGCCAACCTCCCCCAATTGCACACCCAGCCCGAGAGCTGTCCAGCGTCGCGGCTCACTTAATGCTGTTGCCTCAACTGTTGATTAGACCAATTAGCTGGCATAATGTCCCATTAATGGGACGCATTCATCTAACATCACCGCCTTTCACAGGGTTTTATTCAGCACTCAATCAATCAATCAATCAATTAACAACTGGTATACCGTACCCGAGTGAGTGTGTAGGGAAAACCCATGGCCAGAAGATAGAACTCGGCCCGCTCTTGCATTTTGCTCACAGGCTGATGATGACGCATCAGTATCATGGCCTCCACTGCAACCACAGAGATTAGAACGCAGTAGTTAAGACTGTAGCCCTTACTCACCCTCACTTTGGTGACAATTGAAGAGCACCGCATAGTTTTCATAGTCAATTGCCAGAAACAGATCATGAGGCAATATCATGGTCAGCCTTTGCCATGTCCACTGCTCCATGTGAAAGTGCTTAGAGTTGCAGTCAATGTGAGTGCGCACCGCTTCCAGGCTGCTATAGACGCTGTGGCGGTACCAGGTGCCAGTGAACTGAGTAAGGGATCGGTATCGAATTCAACTGAGATCATTCGATTTCAAGTTGCTCTCCTCTTCTCACCTTCTGCACATCGAGAGTCACATACGTCACATTGGGACAAGGCCAATCCTCTGCCCAAGCCCCTGCTACCAGGAGCGTGATGAGCAGCCAAGTTGAGTGGAAAGTCATCGAGGCATTGCCAATGGCCGGCCACAGAGTCAGTGAAGTGAAGTGCACAAAGTGTGACAAAGCGGATAACAAGCAGAACAAATGCCAGCAGGTGGCCAATCTGTTTTACACTCAGCCAAAAAATTTGAGCTTTTCAATATCAATTTGGCTAAATTTCGCCAGAAAGAGTGGAAAATACTACTTTTTGGTTTCGTAAGGATACGTGATGAGCTTTGTTTCTGGGGCAACAATTCGCGTGTCCACATCCCAATGACACAAGACATTTATCTTATAAATTAAGTCATTAAATCAAATATTCAATTCACTAAAACCAGGGCTGCAAACCAATTTTGAACCGAACCGTTTCGAACCCGGAACTCCGACCCTTATTTTACTAAAAGCCGAATCGTGAACCGAACCTCTTTAGAAATAAAAGCGGAACCCGAACCTGTTTCGAACCTAAAGCTTCGACCAACTGAGTCTTAAATAAGCAGACAAGTCTAATTAAAAACCTAGAAGACCGCTCAGAAAATACTTCTTAAGTCCCCACCCATAATATCCACTGATTTGTAAAACCTTGCAGAGGGTATATTGAAATTGTCCAGATGTTTGTAGCGCATAGAAGGAAGCATTTCCGACCACATAAAGTATATACGTATATATTCTTGATCAGCAGGACGAGTTGCTTTGTCCGTCTCTTTCTATGCTTTCTCCTGCGTCAGTTTTAAAGCAACCGTGACCAAACTCTGCTCAAAGTCTTCTGCTACATCTGCGCTGCACATTTGTCGGAACCTCCGGATCGGATGACGCTCGAAAAACTAGTTCTAGTGAGAAAAACTTTTTTGTTTTTCGTGCAAACGTCTCCAAACTCCGTATTTACTTGTTTTCAATGCTTATCCATAATTCTGCTAAATTTGGTCGAAATTGGACATCTATGTAGTATAGCTGCCATAGAAAAGTAAGGTTACAAAAATTGTCTTAGTAAGAAAAACTTCTTTGTTTTAAATGTAAAATTCTTTAAAATTGGTATATATTTATTTTACAAGCTTTCACACCATTCTTTAAAGTTTGGTCAAAATCGGATGACTATAGGCTATAGCTGCCATGGGAACGATTGGTCGAGAAACTAGTTTTAGTGAGAAAAACTTTTTTGCTCTCAAAGAAAACTCCTCCAAACTTTGTATTTCTTAGTTTGCCATGTTTTTCCATAATTCCACCAAAATTTATCGAAATCGAACATCTGTATGGTATAGCTGTCATAGAAAAGTGAAGTCAGAAAAGTAGTCTTAGTGAGAAATGGTTTTTTGAGCTAGCTGAACCGTGGTTTCGGTTCGTTTCGGCTCAGTGGTTCTTTGAGACACACAATGAAAAATTATGATATTTGCCGCAAGCATGTGACTTTTCGCACACTTGAGAAATTAAATTCCTTAGAAGTATGTTCGAAAGGTATGAATTCAAATTTGCAGGATTCGAAGACGAATGTTCGAAAAACTCGCCTGGCTATGATTGAATTAGCAGGTACGAAGAAGAGCAAGAAACAGTACAACACCCCTCTGCCATTGCCCCAGAGTAGAAGGAGACTAAGGACTCTAGATCAACCTCTCCTACTTAACCTATCGGAGACGTCCAAGCTAGATTTCCCAGCTTTACTAAAATTCATTCTGTCCACACAATGGTTCAGTATCGAGGACCCCCCTCATTAACAAAAAAGGATTAACAGGGAACAAATATGGCATGGCAATGGGCCCAAAGAGGCCTAAGTGGGAGGGCGACTTGTCGCTCTCAGCCATCGCAACGTAACCTAACCTAAGATTGAATTAGGGTAAAGAATTATTGTCCACCAGAGAAAAGGAATTCAGTTTAAATACAGACAGGTATATTAAGAGATCTGAGGGCAATACAAGTTGTAAAATTTGTGTCAAGTTAACCTTAAAGGTTATATCGATCCGGCATTGCTAGGAATGTAGAGGGTTGAACGAAATGTGTACAAAATATCTTAGGGAAACGATTCAAATTCCTAAATGAATAAGTATTATTGGCTAGAGGAATGCGATTCATGTCATAAAACACTTTGAAGAACTGAACCGAACCGAACCGAACCGTTTTTCTTTGTGGTTTTCGTTTCTGTTTGGCATTTCTGTAAGGAAGAAGGTTCGGTTTGCGGTTCGGTTCACCAGCTGGAATAGGCGAATCGGTTCGGTTCACTGGCAAACTGTTCCTGCCACAGTCACTGTTACCTGCTAAAAATTTGAGAGCGGATTAAGTTCGGCAAGCCTTTTTTTCCCTCTGTATTAAAACAACAGAGACTACAATTTGGGCTGTGCGTGCATGGCCAATGAATCAGTCAGTCAGTCAGTCAGTGGGGACACACTATACCTGAATATAAAAAGATTGCGTTTCGTCCTTGGTGCACCATTGTCCAGTCACCGTTCGCAGCTGCATTCTCTGCTATTTCTACCAGATTGTTGATGGTTTTGTTCACGCGGTTCTGAGCGCGTTATTCCTACTTCGGAGTCGTTTCTTATTGTGGTGTGATCTAATTTTTGCTCTTCGTTGATTTTGCCCACAGCCAGGTTAAATTCCTTTGACTTTCCACGTATGCATCAATTGAACCTGTTTGTTTTCACTTAACTGCTGCAGCACCCCCCAAATGCCCTTCCATTCATTAACAGTGACAACAATTTGACAGCTCCAAAGACACTTAAGCCATAAAAGCCGGTGGACTTTAGATCAATCAGTGTGGAATGAAGGCACCCGACTGGCAGCCGGCTGCAGGCGGCAGGCGGCAGACTGCAGGCGAAGTGATGGAGTGTGGCATGAATGAGCAATTCACTTGCTTCAAGTTGCATCAACGGGTGACTGTTGACAGCATCTTCACGTCCAAACCTAAACGATGAAAACATAAAACAGTTTTGCTTAATTGCCCACTTAAATGTCAGTTAAGACGCACACACACGCACACACGCACACACACGCACACTGAAATCCTTCAACAGTGTTGCAACAACAATGACTTTGAGCAAACAAATGAAACAATTAATTTGATTCCGGGCTCCAGTCAAATCCTATTAACTGCAGCGGTAAAGGTAAGACCATGAGGGGGTGTATACACACACACACACACACACTCGCACACGTATGGACTCGTCTATGTATGTATGTGTGCTTGTGTTTTTCATGCATACTTAATTTGTCAGCTCGCCGTAAGTTTACACCCATTTTAGATGCCGTTAACTAACTAACTGTTGCTCAGACAACTGCTCGTGCGGAGGGTGGGAAAGGGGGGGGAGGACCCTCAAAAATTTATGTTCCTTCGCATATGTGAAGCGCCGCAAGGTGTTTTCATTTAAATTTTAGGACAGGCTTCTAGCACTACCAGTTGAGTTATGCATGAAAATTTCAACCTAGAAGAGAACACGCGAAAGTTTTCCCCTTGCTAGGAAAATGTCTATGCTTGTGTGTGTGTGTGTGTGTGTGGTAATTAGAAAATTTTATGTGATTACTGCTGGAAGGGCTATGGAAGGGTTGACAAAAAGCGAGAGCGACAACAGACAGTAGCCAACTGCGCCAATGAGGCGAAGTTAAGTACAAAAGCGCCTATTAGAATATTAATGGAATACTAAATATAACGTCGAGTGTGTGCTATGCCACATAAGTACATGCATACGTGTGTGTGTGTGTGTGTGTGTGTGTGTGACTGTGTGTATGTATGGCACTTCAATCTGATTCTCATTTGAGATCTGCCAAGGACAGAGGCGTATTGCCAGCCTGTCTGCCTGCTTGCCTGCCTGCCTGCCTGCCTGCTGGCTGGATGTGTCAGAAACAGCCAAATGTGTATATGGGTGTGTGTGTGTGTGGGTGTGTGTGAGTCGCTTGTCTTTGTCTGTGTGTTTTTTTTCTTTTGTTTTTGTAGACCTTTTTGTCGCCAAATCTAGACAAAAGCTGGCTACCACTGCGTATGCTTTCTTAAGAATAACGCCACAAATATTAAGCACTTTGGTGGCAAATCATTTGGTGGTTTAACCAACCATACTGCCCCGTTCCTAATTTCACTTTTGCAACCGATTTCATTCTCACTTTCGCAAAAAAATTGTGCACAGCAAAGTTGCCGCCATTTTCTTTAGTAGCTTCGAAGATCAAACAAGCTTGAAATAGCTGAAAGGGTTCAACGTCTGAAATATCTGAGCAGCAAGCTTAAAGCATTGCAAAAATAAGCGTAGTTTCATTATGGTCAAGTCAATGACTTGTTTGTGGTAACAATCGTGTTCATCTTCGGTTATTTCCCTTCCGTCTACGTTAGCAAATCACAAATAATGATGCAAGCCTCTCGGAAATGAGGATCGTTATCGTTCAGTGGTTCGAACCGCATTTAAGCGGCCGGTTCGGTTCATTACATGGTTTTGGACAGCACATTAGAGCCCAGGCCGAAAAAAAGGAACACAACTATATTTACTATACTATTTACAGCAGGAAGTGTGGGGAAGAGTAGGGGAGGAAGGGTCTCGAGAGAAGGAAGTCTTTCTTTTGAAAAGTCCACAACTTAAATTACTTTTTATACTCTGTACCGTAGGTACATAGAATATTATAAGTTTGTGCAAAAGTATGTAACATCCAGAAGGAAGCATCTCCGACCCCATAAAGTATATATATTCTTGATCAGCATCAACAGCCGAGTCGATATAGCCATGTCCGTCTGTCCGTCTGACCGTCTGTCCGTCTGTCTGTCCGTATGAACGCACAGATCTCAGAGATGGTAAGAGATAGAGGCTTGACATGTATGGGACATATGCTTCTTATGTCTGCAGGCAGATCAAGTTTATTTTCAATTTTGGCCACGCCCCCTGCCGCCCCCGCAATTTAGAAAAAACGTCATATCTCCTACAGTTTTAAAGATAGGTGGGTTGTTCCTTCTAGATATATTTAGTAATATGGATAACTAGCCAAAGGAATGGTGAAGATTGGATGAACGGTTTTCGAGTTATGATCAAAAGACTGTTCGCTGCAGCAGCGCAGAAGCAGCGCTGCTTTCAGCTACTACTGCAGCATCAAAATTTATGCTGAGCGTATAATTTCGTTGGTACAGAGTATGCTATAGTCGGGCTTGACCGACATTCTTTCTTGTTTCACTCACCATTGTTAAGGTTGGAACTCAAAACTCACTTACCTTGTCCCTGTAATTCAAATACAAGCGACGGCATCGCAGCCCATACGACTATCAAGCATTCGCGCGGCATTTCCGCAAATCAAAGTTATAAAAGGAAGCGACAATCGACAATACATTTCGTGTAGATTTTCTATAAGTAGCATTCAGCATTTGAAATCGAAAACTTTTATATAGAAAACTTTTTAATGAGTACTTCTTTTTTAATCCAAAGTATAGCTATTCTGTACTGATTTTTGGCCACAATCTTACGCAGTGTAGGTTATTTTGCTAAATGTTGTAGACATTTCGGAATATCGTGAAATAATGAGTGTGAAATACTCAGATATGTAGTATGATGAAATAAATATTAAGTGGTCTGTGAACAATTGCAGGAGATATACCTGATCCCATGTTTCAAAATGAGGAGTCAAGTCATCCTCAGAGTCTAAATCAACTTGGTATGGCTGAGGATGTACTCAGTATTTAGGTGTATCCTGTCTAAAAGGGTCCACATATCAAACTAATATTTTCGATCATATAAAGTCACTATTTTAAGATCAAATTGATATTTTGTAATGTCATTTTGTCACAAAAATAGTTGCAAATGATAGGTCAATCAGTTTCTCAATGGTTTCTCATCTTCTAAATAGCTTCTATGTGTCAGATAAGCTTAGATTTTACTCGGTTATTTGTAGGTTTATGTGACAGATACTCAACCATTGAACACGACCGAGTTTACTGAATGTGGCTTGAAGTTGCGAAAAGTAGCAATTTACTAAAGATGCACCACTTAAAATTGTTTATTTGCCAGTTTACTTCTAAAAATTCTGCCATCATACATAAATATATCTTCCAGCACAAAATAGATGGTCTTCTTTTTAACCTTTCCTTGCTGTCAAATATCACTTATGGCTCACTTCATGAAGCCATGGCAACTAGCAACTGTGCAGAAGAGCAAAATGTGCCAACAATTGAAAATGACTTCATTTTGAGTTGTGTCTCTTTACTTAAACAAGTGCGAAATGTGACCTGAGCAAAAAAACTGATTGAACCGTGAATGTGTGAGATGAGAATGATTGAAACTGTCCCTTCATGGCAGAACCCCAATTGATGTGATGTACGAGACACGTTCAAAAAGTATTGCGAATTTTGAATTTACGCGGGCTACGTGCTATATTCTATTTTCGAATTGTTGATGGCGTTGCGTTGTTCCTCATCTCCCTCCACTTGTGCTGACCAGGCCGGCCATGTTGAATGTTAACTTAATTTTGGCCAGCTATTTTGCTGGCATGTGTTTTGGCTCATTTTCGATTGTCGTGCCTAAATTGTTCAATTTGGACCAAAAACAGCATGTTGCCCTCGGCCAGCAATGATCCGAATTTGCTGCAGAGGTTTATAAATGGTGACGAATCATGGGTTTATGGATTTGATGTGGAATGGTGACATATTGTGGATCAACTTGTTATTGTTTGGAGTGCGAGAGGCGATTTAAGCGAATTAAATTGTTCAAAACATTTTGAATTGTCAAACTATCATGAAAATGTGTTTATTTGAATTTAATATTATACTTTTGCGTATCAAATTGATATTCTCAACATCAAATTGATCAGCAAAAGATCAATTTGATACTCTCTGGGACTATATTGATACCATTATATGGATACATAAATATCAAAGGCAACACTACGTATGAGTAATATCAAAATCTTTGTACCCGGAATGCACAATTAATATGTTAAGGTCCTTAATTGTGTGACTTGGACATCAGCTAAGGATACAGGCATTACCCAAACAGCAAAAAGGACAATTAAACTCGCAATCTACAAGGACAACCAACTTAAACTGCAATTATTTTCTAAATGAACTTCATTTGAAATGCAATTTCAGGCATGTGTCTAATATATGCAAACAATTTACGGGCACAAAAAGGAAGCGCCAAGCCCAAAGGCATCATGGCAAGCAACAGCAACAACAACAACAGCAGCAACACCAACAGCAACAACAACAACAACAACAGTGATAAATCAATATGCAAAAAGGGAACAGAACTGACGAGCCAACTTGGCAAACAAGAAGCGTGACAAAATGATAAAGTGTCGCCTTCACGATGGTCTATGGCCAAAAACAACTTGTGTGAATGTTGTTTCGCAAACACACACACACACACACTTACACTCACTTACACTCACACACACACACACACATTGGAAAAGCCCTAGCAAAGTGAGCAATAAACATACGCGATTAAATTCATTATGAACACTTGAACAGCACACAATACGAATGCCAAATGACAAACCTGATTGTGTGTTTGTGTGTGTGTGTGTGTGTGTGTGTGTGTGTGTGTGTGATGTGTGTTGGGGTCGGAGTCCCACATCAATTTGACATTGTTTTGCCGTCTGGCTGTGCCTCTGCCTGGTGCGTGACTTTTCGGATTGCTCGTACTGTAGCTTTTTCTGCTGTACATGTAAGTGATGGGTGTCTGTGTGTGTGTGTGTGTGTGCGGATGATTACTAATTGCATTGCTCTGATATTTAATCAGCATATTCCCTCTCTTATTTGATATTGAAATTTTAATTTACGTATTCAGCTTAAAGAATCAGCACGAATCAACTTTTATCAAAACATGTCCAAGCTATCTTAATTCTATGTTTTTACGTACTTTGATTTCATATTTTGCTTTTCCACTACATAAAACCACACATGAGGCTGATTGATTGTACAGCTGTTTCAAGATTATCAACAGGAAACTTCTTGCCTGACGACTGTCAGTCCAGCAGATGCCAGAAAGGCCAAAACTGCTTGGGAATTTCAAAGCAGCATTAGCGAAAAAACGTAAAGACAATGCCAAAGCAGACCGAAGCCCTTGTGTCAGTGGGAGATGTTCAATGCTCGCCGCTTGATCAGAATGTTTGAGTGCATAATAGCTTAGAAACTTTTTTTTTTACCTCAGAAGTTGTTTTACGAGCTTCTTAGTTTTTCTTTCTAAGAACGAACAGTTTTGTGTACGCCAAAAGATTATACTGATGATCTTATCAGCTCAACTGTTTCGCTTATAACTCCGGTGTTTTTTGTCCGATCTGATTGTACTTTTCAGAATAGATAGATATTGGGCCTAGCTTGATGTTTACACGAGGCTCTAACTTGAAAATTGTGCATCTGACGGCTATTTAGGTCTAGGATTTCTAGAGGAGGTCTAGGTTTTTTGGGGATAAAAGGGGGACGGGGAGGAATTCAAATCTGAAACAAACTTGATCTGCGTACAGCATAAATCTACCTTAGTGCAAAAATTTGTGGCTCTATCTCTTATAGTCTCTGAGATCGACGCGTTCATACAGACAGACAGACGGACAGACGGACGGACGGACAGACGGACATGGCTATATCGACTCGGCTGTTTATTCTGATCAAGAATATATATACTTTATGGGGTCGGAATATTTTCCTTCTCCCTGTATGTACATTCGCACAACTTCCCCCTTTTCCATTTTCAATGGGAACAGGGTATAAAAACAATCTATTGCTCATAGCTCGAAGAACGCTCGTTTGATATTTACTATTCCTTTGGCCAGAAAATATGAGTCCTCTATCTATTACTATAAGGATTTCTAACCAAATTGCAGGGGCGGGATGGGCCGTGGCTAAAATTGAAACTTAGCTTAAAGTATAAGAAGCATATGTCCCATACATGTCAAGCCTCTATTTCTTTCCACATCTGAGATCTGCAATCAAATCTTTGACAGTATATTAGACAGAATGTTCATACCTTTTGGACATATTTAGTAATCAGTATTGTTTATGGTTTAGTCAAATATTTGGTAAATATCGGATGAACGATAATGCAGCTACCTTGTTCGCTGCCGTATCAGCAGCTTGAAAATGTATACTTAGCACTCAACTTTGTTGGTACAGTGTATATTATAGTTGGGCTTGACCGACATACTAACCTGTTTGCGGTTTTATCTAATTTCTTCTTTCTTTAGGAATTGAACTCATGACCTCGGTACCTAACATAGCACAAAAGGCGACATCTCAACGCAGACGACTATTGACCTTTCGCTGGACCAAATATTCCTATATTAAAAACAAAAATTTTGTTGTACTCCAATTCAGTTTGGTCCAGCTTGTGGCCCAGATAAGAAAATAGAATCCAAAGAAGATCCATTTGGTCTGAATTTGTTTTTGATATCCTTTCAATCATTCAACTGTTCTAAGAATCATCCAAAAGAGGAGAATATCTTTTGGATGATTTTTAGCTCTGTTGGATGAAATGGATACAGAAAGTCATCCAATGGATATTTTGTAGTATCTTTTTTTTTATCTCTATTTAGAGTTGGCTTATGAATCGATTCACAAATCGGTGTATCGACTTATTCACTGCTTGAGAAACATCGATAAATATTTGAGAATCAACTTAAATCTAAAATAGTTTCATTACTACTTGAAGAAGCAAAGACGGCAATTCTCATCACGAACTCTTCATTGTCTTTCATAATCGAAACCTAGATGTGGAAGACAAAAAAATGTACGATCTTAATGAAGTCACATGAATCAGTTTGCCCACTGGAGTATGGAAAAGTATGTTCTTAATGGAATTTCGATAGCTTTTTATATGAAGATCATTTTAATTTTACGATTCAAGGACAGGAATTCGAGGAAATGGCCAATTGCCTACTGAATATTTATAAATCCCACGTTGTTTTAAGAAATCTTAACGGATGTTTAGCAAAGCTGCGATCTTTAAAACCAATCATAGTGGCAATGCTGAAAAAGTATTTTTATTGTATTATTATGGGAAACACAAGTAAAATGTAAAAAAGAATCTGCACACTATAAATATTTAATGAAGTGTTATATTTTGAGATGGAAAACGGTAAATGAAAAATATATTTGATTTTTATTGTTATAAATGTATTTATTTTTATTTATTTTAGCTCCGATTTAGCATCTTCTATATAGATGATTCCATTTAAAAGATAAAAGGTAATCTCTGAGTATTTATGTCAGACAAATTTACAATTTTTATCGATGGTTTCCTAAAAATGTTGGCAAAAAATCGATGCCATTGAATCTCAATTTCTTGCCAGCTTTATCTATATTTTTTTGGCATGCAATTAACTTAATTTTACTTACCTGCGTCAATTGTTTTAAACCCTTAGCAGTGGATCTTTCCATGGCCTTAGGTTAATTGCCAAATGTGTAAAAATGAAGCACCAAAAACAATGGCTACATAAGCAAATTTCCTTTTAATTTTTTCCTTACATGTCTCATTTCCACACCGAAGGATTAATTACACGTTTCTGTTCGGTGCCAAAAATGGTGCCACAACCAAAAATTAATTGCCTACACTGGATGGACAGAACTTTCAAATCGCGCGGCTAGCAAGTTTTTCTTACCGCTGCCCGCCAGTCCCACTCCCCCCCCCCAAAGCTTTGGGGCCAAGCTGGATTTGACTCAAAACAAACCCAACAACTTGAGCGGAATAACTCAATTTGGCCTAGCACGAATGGCTAAAAACGGTCGGCTGTTGGCTCGTCGTTGGCGGCGTCGTCGTCGTCGTCGTTGTTCCTGTCGTCGGCAACTCCCCCAAAACGATGTCGCTTCGCTTAGACGCACCCACAAAGCACTTCAAATGCCATTCAATTGAATTGAGGAGCTGCTTACGGGGAAGGCGTCAACCAACGAGCATTCTCGGCCAGCGCTTGGATCCTTCGCCGCTTTGAGCGCTTTTTTGTTGTTTGTGAAAAATGTGCGCAAAATCCTTGCTGTCGAATAAAAAAACTGTAGGGCCAACCAATTGCAGAGGCAAACGAATTCCATTGCTAATATATTTATATATATATATATATATGTATATATATATATATGTATTTGCATTTGTATTTGTATATCTTCATTTATATATATATATATGTATGTATGTATGTGTTACAGTATTTCTTAATCGTGCTAAAAAAAAAAATCAACAAATTATGTGTATTTTTGGTGTGTAACGGCCATATTTCAACTTTTATACGTTTACGTTTACGATGTCGTCTATATATAATATATATATATATATGTATGTTTGTATGTATGTATGCATAGGTATGTATGTCGTCTGCATATTCATAAATAGCTCTTGCGATTCATTGGATGATAATTTCATTGTCTTCGTATTCTGTGTGTGTTTTGGTTTTGGTTTTTGTTGCTGGTTTATCTACATTATGGTTTATCTCTGATCTTACACAGGTAGTTACATACAATTACAATTACAATAAGTGTCAGTTAGTTATATATATATATATATGCATATGATTAACAAGACATTGACATTTAGACTACGCCGCTTACTTACTCTACGTGTGATGAACACCGATGCTTGATGAATGAACCAGATGATATGCCAAATGGTCTAGGACCGTTTCGTACGGATATTGACTTATGCCAGGCACACACATTTACAGAGAAGGATGGCGAAGGAGGTGGTGGTGGAGGGGGATGGGGAAGAGAACAATTTAACCATTTTGGGAAGGGGGAAGCAAGGAGAAATGCGTTTGCCAGTTTACTTGTATACGTAACACTAAAACACAACATTCAAGTGTCTAAGAAGCTCTTGATTTTGTTCTTCAATATATATATTCGTATGTATGTCGGTCTGTAGTATCCATTCTTTATATATATATATATATAAACTTTACTATGCAAGTATCATATGTTATTATGTGTAGTAATTTGTCCATTGCTCGGGTAGATTATATTACACTTACAGTAATTTCAACATGACTGAGAGACGGTGTGCACTTGGATAAAGAAAGTGTTTCAAAAGTTAGCCTTAACTTTAGCATTTAGGACACAGCTGTGGATCGATTGAATTCAGTTTGATTGGAATTGAAATTGAAAAGATTTTGCTGAAGGTTGGAGGATCACTTGATTGAAGGAATGGTATTGATTCTATCAAAGACTTATGGAGAGTATAGATGAGGCATGTGGAACACATCGAAAATGGGTAGCCAATGTCAGCTACCAGGAATAATCGTTCACATGCGTCATCTATAATATCTATAGTTCATTGACTCTACACAACATTAAACCATACTTTTTCAAAAGTTTGGGCTTTAACTTGCTAAAAATTTCACATTTTGAACATATTTCGTACGGTTTAAGACCGAAAATCAAGAAGTTTGTTCAAGAACTAAGTACAAACGTTGTTTATAGTACGGTTCGTACGAAAATTCTTGATTCAAGCTTAAAATTCGTATATCAAGAACGGTTTTATCAAGAACTTAATATATTTCAAAATATTTTGACAATTCTTTTGATCATACATTTAGAATGTAATGTACTTGAGACGAACCCCATTCAGAGAACAAAGTACTCTCGCTTGAAGTCTATTAAGTTCTTAAGTAAACTCCAATACATCAAAGATTCAAAGAAGTACAAAAAAATCTTGGTTTAAGCCCATGAAACTCTCAAGCCTTTTTCCATTTGTACTTGTTTTGAACCAAGAACGTGCGCATTTAGGACTATTTTATTCAGATCTAGGATTCTAAAAAGTCTCGAATGTGATTAAAAAAATACATAAAATGTTTTCTGGGGCTCAATGAAATATCATATGAATGAGTCTTTATCGAGTCCTTTTGATGATTTATAGCAGATTACTTTCATGTGCGATGGAAAGAAGACTCGAAAATGGCTCGTATCATGTCTCAAAATGTGATTTATTGAAACTCAACTTTAAAAAGGCTCTTAATCGACTCGAAACTGATCAAAAGAACGGCTTATGAACGTTTCTTCAAGAAGAGTCGCGGCTAGAGTAGCATTTGCCCACGACAAAAGTATCATTTATGATCAGAAAACGAGCGCATTTATGACTCTTTTAATCAGATCAAGGATTCGACAAAGATTCAGATTAAATGTTTGCTGGAAATTACACTTTCGAAAAATTGTTGGTGGAAGTGTAATTGACAACCAGGCTGTATATGGTTTTGCAAGCCTTTTACAGCTGAATTATGTACTATTATGTATGTAAGACACGGCCATAAGTGACTATTAACAAAGACTTATTGATATTATCTTTAATATCTAGAAATCTTTGCTATTAAATATGTTGTTCCACTCTCAAATATCTTGTTTAACTATATAGTTTTTTAGAGAAAATACGTTTTGCCAACTTTGAAGGGCATAAATCAAGAATTTTCCATGCAGAAACACGGCCATATGTTATTTAATTTGTAAGGGTTTTTTGTAAAGAATCGCCAAGATCTTTCAATAAAATCATTTGAAAGATCCATTTCTTAACCAGAAAATATGATAGTGCTTGAAATGCCCAAATATGCACTCCCAAGAAGTATGCAATGAATGTTGTGGAGAATTTCAATTACAACCATTACCAACTACTGTGCTTATTATGGTATAGCATACTTTCATGCATAGGATATTATTTCATTTTAAACTGGGTATCCAAGCGAAAGGAGTTGAAGGTTAAAGGTATAGGCAATAAGAGTGCCTTGAATCTTTGAATCTTTATGAAAGTCCTCGTCTTATATACTCAAAATGGAATATCTTTGATTCCAAAAAAAAAAAACCTAGAAAGGTATGCGAAAATATAGGTAATGTCATTGAATTTTCGATGAAATATATATAATATTCCCTAAAACTTGGTCAAAATTGCCAGCTTAAGCTACTTGTGACCAGAATTGAATCAAATTATCGAATCAAACTTGGTTGAAATTAGCATTTTAAGCTACTTGTATCTTTCTTTAAAAACAGGAAAAAAAATAATTTCGCAATTTTCGGTTATTCATAGACTTTCTTTCAAGACTTGGTAGAAGTGGTGATGCATTCTTAATTGGTTCGTTCGGAAACTGTTTCGAAGTACGGCTTAAGCGCTCTAGCCGAGAATGGACAATGCTCCTTCAAGACATCCGGTATTTATGTGTTATTAAAGACGTTCCACTTTGATATTATGGTAAAGTACTATTTCTTAGCTTCAAAATAAACTATGCCATATATTTTTACGATTTTTTTAAGCGAAGATTTTACATTTTGAATACAAGTGATCGAAATGAATTAATTTAACACCGCCCATACATATATAATGGATGTTGTGAAATTGTTTTTAGAAGAATTCGAAACAAATGTATTGCCAGGTACATGGAAGTTGAATGCACAGAAGTCACTTTAATAAATTATTCAAAATTTTATATGTTTGCCCAAAAAAATTGAGGAAATATTAAGAATGGGTCATTTCAAAGTAATAGTTTACGATAATATAAAGGAAAATCAAGACATTAGTAAAGGTTTCCCATAATACTTGTCTAAAAAACGATAAAAATAGGCCATTTTATGCTCAAGTTACTACAAATCTTGACGTGATGGACCATTTCTGTTAACAGTTTCGTGTTAATCTTTTATTTGTAGTGAAAAAACGCAAGTTTTGGTTGCCTTGTGTCATCAGATAAACTTCTTTAAGTGGTAGACTAGCAAATAATCACCCGGCCTCATAAAGGACCCTAGGGTCTATGCGTGTCCCCACCTGGGGTCATCCGAAACTACCTACCTAGTAGATTAGCAAAGCTTCTTCAATTAGTTGGATTTAATTGGAACAAACTTGAGCTCCCATCGATGTAACTAATCTATTCAAGCCAATGAAACGATACTAAAATACAAAATACAAAATCTACATCAACAATTCCAACACAACCAGTTCGTTCTCCAAGTGCACTTTGCCATTTCCCACTGTCCGTTTCAATTTTGCTTCCAAAATCAACATTCATTAACTATGCTACAAGTATTTTATTGGCTATGGTTCAGTTGATATTCTTATCGGTGTGGCCTAACACATGTGTATTGTGTATTGTTTTTGATAGATTACTTAGTATCTGGCTCGTTGTATTAGCTGAGGAGTGGGCGATGCATTTAGTTTTTCATGTAATCATCTGCAAACGGTCGAATCGTCACCGGCGCAAATCGAATGCGGTGCAGCCAGAAACAGTTTGCCATTCGAGCAGGCGCACAGCTGGAAGACCCGATGCAAATGCTCCCGACTCTGGGCCGAGCCCAGTATGGGTGGCTGTGCGGTGCGCAGATTGGGCATCAATATTTTGGAGGATTCCAGGCGCAGCTAAACGGACAATTGTCAGAAATACACGCGAAGGTTAGCTGCCCGCCCCCATTACTTACACTGCCATCCAGAGCACGAAATTTGACATCCTCCAGTGCAAGGATTTCAATGCCGCCAGCTCGCGACTGCAGATTAATATCCTTGGCCGCTGTCATCTCCAGTTGGCGGGTGGGCGACTCCAGTCTGTGGCAGAAAGAAATAAAACAGATTCCTTTGTTTAAGCACTTGCATTTGCGGCCGATTTAAAAAACATTTAAATTAAAATAATTTTTTTTTAATGCTATGCACACATGTATGTTTGTCTATAGGTGTGTGTGTGTGTGTGTGTGTGTGCGTATGTTTGTCCGTGTGCACGTGTCGCCAGACAATTTGTAATTTTCATGAACCAACAAACCGACCATCAGCAAATTTGTCAATGAAAATGTTATTACAAGCCGCCGATCCTGTTAATGGTGCATACAAACCACACAAACAGTGAGGCAGTTTGAATGAATAATGCTCGGCCAATGCCCCAACCCATCAACCCATCTGCCCAAAAGCCAATGCACTGCAATGCCACCGTTAGTCAAACAGGTTCAAAAAAAAAAAAGAAAAGAAGAAAAATGCAAATAAAAAAGGAAAGCAAAGAAAAAAGAGCGCTTTTCAATTCAAACTGCATGCCTGTTCATGGACCAGGTGTACAGGGCGGTAGGCTGTGCAATTCGTTAAAGGGGAGGGTCTAATGTGACTACCAAATGATCAAGATTTGAGGGACATCTGCATGAGAACAAGTACAAAAGATTGACAGGATAGTGCCAAGCTGCGAGGTTGGTTTGATGCATCTCAACCTCAAAATAGAGCAAGACGTGCGAGTGTAGTGAGAAGTCAAGGGTTGGTTTTGCTCAAAAAACAGAAAATCTGCATAAACGTCAAAGCAGGCAAGCAATCGACGGCAGCCGCTTGCAGAACACATTGCACTTTAGCGTACTTCCAAGATTTCCCAACAAGCTTAAGCGCTGAGCAATGAACAACTTGGGCGGCACTACTATTTGTTTTCATCGATGCAAAGTTGAAAGGTTCGCTTCGCTTCGATGAAAGGTTCGCTCCCTTGAAGAGCTCCAAAATAGGATAGAATCGTGGATTGCATGAAATGGTGGTTTCTTTTAATGATATTTTATTCAAAAATTGCCAGAAAGATGGTAAAAAAGTAGCGGCCAGTGATGGAAAATACTTTGAAACATAATTTTGAAACAAAAATTCCTCTAAAGCTTTCTTGTACAGGTATTGTTTTGATATGTTAAGCTATTTGAAGCTGATCTTACAAAAGCAAAAGAGTTACAAGCTCATCATATAACAGTTTTCAGAGCACTTTTCAAAGTTTACAAACAAATGATCTAAATTTTCTTACAATTTTCTTTCAGCATAAGATAATACCATAGATAAGTACAAAAATATAGATTTTACTTTTACTTTAAGCTGAAAGTAAGCGGCATTATGTTAACTAAGCTAATGTCAAGACTATATTTATGGAAATCTAGGTAGATTGGCTTGCTGAACGCTCAAAATATACCCCAATTACACAAAACCTTGAGCAATTCTCTCGTTCTGCATAAATAAACTATATAAACATATAATCTTTTCGACAAAAGCTTATTTCCCGGGGCCATAATTTTGATTTTCAACTTCGACAAAGTATTGGTTATCCTGGCTTATCCAACTGCCCTCGTATTATTTATCGCGACCATTAAAGCACAGCTGGTCAGAGGAACGTACAGTTAATCAGAATCGAACTAAAAAGTGTATGCATAAATATGGGGGAAAAATTGAAATTGCTGTGCAGTTTAACTGCTTCCTTCCCCAGGTGCGCCACTGCATGAGTGTGTGTATATTGTATGCACATACATACATATATATGTATAAATATTTTCATTTCGACCTCGAGAGAGAGAGGGAGAGAGAGAGACAACTTCAGCGTCCAGTGTCCCTCTGCCCGGCAGCGATTTCTCGGTGTATCGTTGTGTGTGTGTGTGGGTGTTGTTTTTTATCGCCGCAAAGGTGACATACAGGGAGCTGGTGTTTGTTTTTAATTTTTTTATTTCTCAAATGTCCACCCCCCTCCCTGGTACTGGTCCTGGCACGCCCAGACTAAAACCGGCTGCCTGCCGGGCCACGGCTGCTGTGCAATTTATTACAGTTGTTGAATTTCAACACTGCGGCTGCACAACCCCCACACAGATTGGCTTTCAATTTCATTTACTTTAATTGGCTGAAGTTCAACGGAGCCTGATCAATGCACTCGCCGCCTGGAGAATTAACTCACCTCAACTCCCGGCCGGGCTCGGCACGCACATGCGGCGTCTGCACCGACTCACGGAATATGGCGCCACCCTCGCCGTCGATCCGCAGCGCGTGTGCCCCGATGGTGACTTCATTTCGATTTACGGAAAATAAATTCCGTCCGTTTGTATCGTTGATGCGAAATCGCGCCGACAGACACTCGAACTTATCGTGGCCCAGAAATAAATGATTCTCGAGCAAACCATTCGAGTCACGTGTATTGATTGAAAAATTACGTGATGATTCTGTGGAGGGAGAGGAGAAGAAGGGGAGAGAGAAAGAGTGAAATATAGAATTAGAACCAATACGATAAATGTTGGCCACAGGGCTTACACCTAACCAGGAAGCGGTGCCGGGCACTAGGGATGGTTAGTTGGAAACCAGTCTTCAAACAAACAATCCCAGCCAGTTGAGCAAACCATAAGGACTCAACGGAGTTCGAAAGCAGCAGAAGGCATTAAAGTCTCTTCGGGACAGGCACACTTTTTTCAAACCAAACCAAACTTATCCCAGCGCAAACTTTCTCTCGACAATTCTGCAACCCCAGCAAAGACCACAAAGCAAATCGGTTGGGCTCAGCTCACCAATCGTTAGCCTAAAATAAGCTTTATCTGTTTTCGGTTTAGTAAAGTTTCCTCCATAGTCATTAAGGTTGACTTGTAAACCAAATTTCATTAAAATTTTCCTATATTTTTATCAAGGCTGCAAACCTTTAAAATTATGCATGAGGTTCGGTCTGGGGGTTCGAAGGTTCGGTTCTCGGACCGGTTCTTAGAACCCCTGAACCCAAGCTGCTGGCTCAAATCTTTGTTCGCTTGCACATAAAGGAATAGTTTGAGCTTTGATAATTGATACGTTGCAATGAAACCTTCCATCCATAGGCTTAATCATATTGATCATTACTTAAGTTATTTCAATTATCAGCTTTTAAAAAACGGTTAGCATTATATCTTCGAGGAGCTGTTCATCCATACCAGCTCTTAAATCAGAAAGAACAAACTTAAGTATTGAAAATGCTTGTTCAACTGATACCTGAGTTGCTTGTTATTACGACCTTTCCAAAATTTTAAAACATTTGGAACAATGATGTAAACTTGGACAATTTTCAATAGAATCTATAACATCATTCACAGATTTTATACTTGATAATTGTTTATTGCTTTCATAAACTTCTCGTCTTGGCAATCAGACGTTGAGTCATTTATGGTCGAATTTTGGAAAACTCTAAGCATATTGAATTGGAACCTTGCAAAGGGTATTATAATTTTGCCCAGAAGTTTGCAACGCATAGAAATATTAATTTCCGACCCCATAAACTATATAAATTCTTGATCAGGGTGACGAGCTGATTCGATTGAGCTTTGTCCGTCCGTCTGTCTGTCTGTTTCTACGCGAACTAGTCTCTCAGTTTAAAGCTATCGAGCTGAAATTTTGCACAGAGTCTTCTCTTTGCTGTACACTAATAATATGTCGCAACCGACCGGATCAGATGACTATATCTCATGGCTTTCATAGCAACAATCGGTCGGAAAACTAGTTTTAGTGAGAAAAACTTTTTTCTTTTCAATGGAAACGTTTTCAAACTCCAATCCTAGGTTTCCTATGCTTTTTTATAATTCTACCAAGTTTTATCAAAATCGGACAACTATATGGTATAGCTGCTATACAAAAGATAGGTCTAAAAAACAGTTTTAGTTAGAAATACTTTTTTGTTTTTAATGGTAGCATCCTGCAATTTTGTATTTGTTTGTTTCACATGCATTCACATAATTTTACAATCTTTTGGCCAAATCGGATGACTATATCATATAGCTCCATACGAACGATCGGTCGGAAAATGGGAAAAAGAGTATTTTTTGAAAATATTTAAGCGAGCACTTGTACTAGGATATAAAAACTTCGGCACAGACGAAGTTAGCTTGTCTTTCTCGTTTTTCGGTTCGGTTTCAGGTTCAAGGAGTCAAAAATGTAAGGTTTATGGTCCGGTTCGCGAACCACAAAAAAGCCGAACCGAACCGGCTCTCAGGTGTTCGGTTTCAGAGCGGTTTGCAGTTTTGACAGCATGTGACAGCATTAAAAATGCTTAGTAAGGTTTGCCCTTTTACCATTAATAGACAAGCAAATGAATAGCGCTTGCAAATCATTAAGTTTTGCTATCAAAATTCGTGCCTTGTGAGAAATGGGGCCATTTGATGGACTTTATAAACGACGGCTATTCAAGCTATTGGAGGTTGTTCCATTTTGCACCAGTCCAGTGGCCGCCATTCGCCAAAGTTGGTTAATGAAAAGATTCCTTTCTGTCCCATTTTCCTATTACTTGTCCGATGTTTCTCTACTCCTATGGTACATTCACCAAGATGTTATTGAACCGTGGGTAGCACTGCAGCAAGCAGTAAGCTCACCTCTACTTAAACCGCCAAGTTGTTGTTTTTTTTCTACCAACCTCACACCCAGCCAAGTGCCGTGTGGCAAGCACGTAGCAAGTTAAAGGAAACGGAAATCAAATTTCAGACTTTTGGCGCCTTGGTCATGGTCTTTTTCGAACGCCTTCAGCTGATAGCTGTTGGCATCTTACCTGACTGCTTCCCCAACCCGGTCCCCCTACCCCCAGTTTACATCCCGTGTGCGTGTCTGTGGGCTGCTACTTATCGCTGTGGGAAATGCTTTTTGATAGCACACACACACACACTCTAGCAAATCCCATCTGTCTTCCTTGGTCCTGCCTTCGTGCATATACGGTTTATCTGTAATTGTGCATCTTGACTCAACCAAAGATCTCGTTTGCCTGCCTAGCTTGTAACCTGCTGCTACTTTCGTCTCCTTGCCCAACCTGGATGGCGGCTGATTTATGCTTTGGCTGGCAAGGGCACACATTTGTCACACCAGGCACTGTCCAGGCGAGTAAAATGCAGCCCCCTTAATGGCGGCAAGTGCAGTTCATTAAACATGCGCCGAATGCCGCCAGTCATTCTGCAACAACAGCAGGAGCAGCAGCAGGAGCAACAGCAGGAGCAGGAGCCAACCCACATGCATAACTCTGACTATGACTTTGACATTTACTGTGGAAGGTCAACGGTGACAAGTGACACGGGTGACTGCTAACCACCAACCAAACCACCCACGGCACAACATGAAAAGTAAAATTGATGCAAAATGAATATTAATAGGCCCACACGCAGCTAAGTCCCCCCCCCGCCACCCCCCCTGCCTTGTCATCAGCCTGAAAGCGCACAGTGGTCAGCAGGCGGAACAATGCGGCAAGGATTTAGTCCTTAACCAAACTCAATATAGTCAATTCTGTGCATGAGGCACCACTGTCACCGACAACAACTACTGACCATGATGACTGGATGATACATGTGTATCTAATCTGTGACCCATTTGGCCAAAGGCCATTGGCAACAACTCAACGCTACTCACCTATGGATATCGGTTGGCCGTGCCTGGAACGTATTGTGGATGCGCGCAGCATGTCCATAATTATGGCCTGGCCGGACAGCTGTATGCCGCCGGGTACAATTTTCAGCTGACCCATGCCCTCCTGGAAAACAAGGCCTAAATGCGTTAGTGGACGATAGAGCATGGGTGGGTGCATTTTTCGCTTACCGTGGAGAACTCCATCACCTTGAGGATCCAGAGGGTCAGCACCAAATTGGTAATAATCAGCAGCATCAGCAAGAGGAGCAGCGTGTAAAGGCATTTCTTACGCCATCCAATCAGACCCAAATAGGTCTCAATGCCACCCACGAAACCGTCGACACCTACGCGACCGCCCGCGGCTCCGGCAGGTCGATTACGTGCTTGACCCCCCTGACCGGTCATGGTGGCCATGGTGGCCGTCTTGTTGGGATGGGAGGTGCTGGTGCTGGTGGTGTTGGTGTTGGTGTTGGCGCCGCCTGTCATTATTTTGCGCTTTTGTTTCGGTGTGGCGCCCGTCGACACGACCCGCTGGGAGTGCGGCCTATTGGAGATCACCGGCAGCGTTTTGTTGCTGGTTCCTTCGCCACTGCCAGCGGCTAGCATGGCGACCGTGACGTCACTAGTGTGCAAAGCTACGCGTCGGTTCGGCGCCGTCCATGACGTGGGCTGAGGTAGCGAGAAGTTGCCGTCTTCCCTGGGCTGGTCCAAGTGCAGCTGCTGCTGCTGTTGCTGCTGCTGTTGCTGTTTCTTCCTTTGAAACGTTGAAGTGGGCGTGGTGAAGTGAAATGTTGTCTGCGGATATTCTGGTACCGCATCGGCGTCCGCAACCGTGGGCTGCGAAAGAATGTCGACGTTTAGTAGGCCAGTGGTCAATGCCATTCCCTTGCTTTGCATAGCGAAGATGGGTGGGGGGGTTGTGGGGAATAATGAATGAAAGAACGGTATGGGGTTATGTGTGGCGAAAGGAGCTGTTAATGGTTTTGGGGAACAGCCTGAGCTATACTCACTTTAAGATTGTCTGCAATTGTGTAGTATTTGGTGTGCTCGAGTTTGTAGTCTCTGGATTATTGTTATTAAGTTGAGTCACCTATTTTGGGGGGGAAAAGAAGGAAAAATATATTTCTAACGGCTAACAGACAAATATGAATAATTACAAACAAACAATAGTCGGCATGTGTTGAGTATTTTTGCTTGTGGGGGGTTCTGTGTTGCTTCACTTGAAGTGCCTTGTTTGGGTTGTGCCAATGTAAAGATACTTTTTGTTCTTTGATTTTATTTGGTAAGTTTACTTGTACCTGGAGAGATCAAAGGGGCTAAGAGTATGTCCGTCATTGTATTATTTACCTTTGCATTAGCTTAACATGAAATGTAGAATGATTGAGATAGTCCCATGCACCAAGATGTCTTACATGTCGAAAAATATCCCAAGTTTAAGTCCCAGACATCCCAGGCAAGTTAAAGCGTGAAAGATAAGCTAACTTCTTGCCGAACTTTTATACCCTTGCAAGTAATTGCTTCAATATTTTCAAAAGTAATTTTTTTTCCACAAAGATCCATTTTCCGACCCATTGTTCGTATGGGAGCTATTTGATATAGTCATCCGATTTTGACAAAAATTTGTAGAATTAGGTAAAAGCATGCAAAACAAACATATACAAAATTGCAGAATGCTACCATTATAAACAAAAAAGTTTTTCTAACTAAGACTGTTTTTCAGACCTATGTTTTGTATGGCAGCTGTACCATTTAGATGTCCGATTTTCATCGAACTTGGCAGAATTATAAAACAGCATAGAGAACTTATGAATACAAAGTTTGGAGACGTTTCCATTGAAAAGAAAAAAGTTTTTCTCACTAAAACTATTTTTCCAACCGATTGTTCCTATGGGAGCTATGAGAAATAGTCATCCGATCCGGTCGGTTGCGAAATATTATTAGTGTACAGCAAAGAGAAGATCCTGTGCAAAATTTCAGCTCGATAACTTTAAAACTGAGAGACTAGTTCGCGTAGAAACAGACAGACAGACGGACGGACAAAGCTCAATCGACTCAGCTCGTCACCCTGATCAAGAATATATATGGTTTATGGGGTCGGAAATGAATATTTCTATGCGTTGCAAACTTCTGGGTTAAATTATAATATCCTTGCAAGGGTATAAAAACATGCTGCAAGGGTATACAAACTTCGGCCAAACCAAAGCTAACTTTTCTTTATTCTTCTAAATACAATTGTTCAATTGAAATGGGGGAACTCATTTTCAAAATACCTTGCGACGTATTTATTTTCTAAGTTTAAGTGTAAGCTGGCCTAAGTTTAAAAAAGGTTTGTGAAAAATATACACACAAATTACCCTAAATTTAAGAAAACACCGCCAATTTTCTAAAATTTAGCAATTATTTCCAATTATTTCCATAAAAGTGTACTCAAGCTGTGTTTTCTAAGTTTAAAAAACACAACTGTCTAAATACAAGAAATTTTCTTTAAATGAAGAAAAAACAGAAATTTTTGGGAGCATTTCTAAAAACTAGAAAAGAAATGTTTTCAGGTGGATTCCCTAGACCCATTGAAAGGGTAAAGATAGGAACCACAATAATCGACAAACAGTGATGCTTTGGGTATGCAATCGAAATTTATGGAAACTTATTACTTTTGATGGGCAGCACCGTCCGCAACGGCGATAGGCAGCACTTGTGTGGCATCAAACTTTAAATTGATCAGACCAAGAGTGTCCACTCCGAAGAGATTTTCATAAACTCTATGCCTCTTTTGGTTGGACTACCTCGACGACTAGCCATGACTAATTCCGGCAACTGAAATCGTCTTAATGGCCAAAATTCGCTTTGATAATCTGCTCTCCATTAAGTTTTATTATCAACAATTGCATTGTGCTACTTAAAGTATACTTAAAGTGTACAATAAACAATTCCCGCCAATTACCTAAACAGACTACTAAATAAACATAAACAAAATGTGAATGGTACATGGTCAGGGATTGGGTAAGTGTGTGGCTTCTCCAGAGATGATTCGCTCGCTCGCTCTCGCTGTTCGTCTTCGAAATAGACAAACAACCTTCGCACAATTGGCACCGCATACGAAACAGAAATAATAAGTTAAATATATAAAAATAAGTCACTCAAAAAGCCAAAAACTAAAACTATGAGCACGAGTAGCTATACATTTATTTTTACACGGAGGCAGATGGGGGGGGGCTGCTGCTGCGGCGGCTGCTTCCAAGATGCGACGATTGAAATATTTGCCTAATTTTAGATCATTTCGATTTCCGCTGGACTCGGATGCGGATTCTGATTCCAAATTGAAATGGTAATTAAAATGCAAATGTGCAAATTTCCCAGTCATTGATTTCTCTGTCTGGTTTTATGCCGTTTGAGAGCTGTAAAATAATTTACTTACTGGCTGCCGTTGAATTACTTATTCATTTATTTATGAGCTGTGCAACAACAACAACAACAACAACAACGGCAACGGCCACGGTGGCAACAACAACCACGTGTATAATTTATTCATTTATGATATTTTTATTTTATTTATTATGATTTCTTTTGACAGAAAGGTTTAATAAATGCACTGCATTGCCTGCACCAGCAGCATCAGGTAAATGCAACACACACACACGCCCACTCACAGGAGCGGCAGCCGGAGCAGCAGGAGCAGCAGCAGGAGTGGGTGTGGGCGTGGGTGTGGGCGTGGGTGCGGGTGCGGGTGCATGTAGGCCTGCATAATTGAAGCACTACAAGTGTGAAGTCGCCAACAGCTGGTGGTGCCAACTAAAGTCATCAACAGCTCTCCAGTTGCAGTTGCCAAATGGAAACTGTTGCAGTTGACCAACAATTTTCACGATTCTCGTCTGTCACTGTGCCGGGCCATGGGACAAGGCCACTTGGAATGCCACTCTCACTCTCTCGCCCACCCGTCCTTCCTCCCACTCGCCGCGTCTCTCTGTTTCTCTATTAAGCGCACTTTTATTTTTCTCGCGTCATTTTATGGCGAAGCCAACATCGAACTGCTGTCTGTTTGTATGTGCACACGTGTATGTATGTAAATGTCTGCATTTAATTATAGACAAAGTGATGACCGTGCATACTTAATAAGGCTTTTTCTTTTTTTGGTGCAACACACACACACACACGCAGTTACAAACAGGTACATGTGTATTAGTGCTGAGTTGACAGCGAGCAACTGAACCAAAATGAGTGTCCCACTGAAGCGAACTTGAGAAGAGGTTATTGATTGATTCGCCATTTTTACTCCAGTTTTTTTGGTTCATCGAAATCAGATTTTTTAGAAATTAAATTAAAATTCTTCAGTTTGTTCTTTCGTCCTTGTAAGTTTTACATTTGAAGCCAATTAAGTTGAGGGTTAAGTTAAACCATTTAGAGCAGTGTTCCCCAGCCATAAACCCGGGGGGTCGAACATTTTCGGTAATTCACACCGGGATGCTTGCCAAAGTAATGCATCGGTGAGTGTCAAAACGTAACGTAGAGCGACAGATAGCCTTTCTTCTTGGGTTACCCTGCTCTAGAGCTCCTAAAGTAATTTGCAATGTGGACCTACAATTTCGCATATGTGTGCTGTCTGTGTGCAAAAAATATGTTCTGCAATGCCTTTTGTTTTGACAGAGCAGCAAATGTTTCCAGGCGTTTGAACGCAGTTCAAGCTTGAATATACGAAACTGAAGAAAGAGCCCATTTTGTGCACTGTTGGGCAAATAAATTATGGACGGTTATTCAAAATTCAGTGAAATTCATTCCTCATCTTCAAAACACCCTTAATGTTGTAAAGAATCTTATAAGTTTCGTATAGGATTCAGATTCGTGGTCCGAAAAAAACTGGTTACGAGTGCGTTAGATTGGAATAGAGGTCTCTCTGCTTTTGGATGGTTATAAGAGGAGAGAAACATATACTTTAATGGAATTTCGCTTGGTTTTTTGAAAACCGATTTGCAAGGATCGCTCGCTGAAATGGTCCGTGTGTGCTTATCAGGCTACCGATCTCAACGCAAGTATGAATGTATGCAGCAAATGATAAATTTGTCCCACTCATATGATCGGCAATGAATATTTCAACACAGTCAAATCCAAGGCAATGAAATGAAGTGGAGATACGCATGAAATGGGTCAGCTAAATGAAGTAAGTCTAGAAGTGGTAGGAGTATGTAAGTTCTTGGAAAGCCTGTCTCGCGTAACGTGGGCTACAAGTCGCAATTTAAGGACAAGCTAAAGCCTCTCACATACAGTCAAAAAAAGGCGAATTCTAAATACAAATTTAAGCATTCCAAAAGAAAATCATTTCCTAAAACTAAGATACCATTTGCTTTAAGCTAGAAAATAGAAATAGGGGAAAGCTAACTTCGGCTCGGCCGAATTTGAAGGACATTTCCACTGAAAACAAACAAGTTTTTCTCACTAAGGGCTGATTTCTCATCTTCTAGATAGCAACTATGTGCCAGATAAACTAAGATTTTGCTCTGTTTTATGTAGGTTTATGTAACAGATAGTTCTGTGTAGAAGATTAGAAAACGGCCCTTGGACTACTTTTCAGACTTTACTTTTGTATATAGCTATACTATATAGATGTCCGATTTCCACCAAACTTAGTGGAATCATAGAAAAGCGTAGCACACTAAGAAATACAAAGTTTGGAGGCGTTTTCTTCAAAAACAAAAAAGGTTTTCTCACCAAAACTAGTTTCTTGACCGATAATTCCTATAGCAGCTATAACCTATAGTCATCCGATTTTGACAAAACCTTGAAGAATTGCGTGAAAGCTTATAAAATAAATATAGGAAAATTTTAAAGAGGTTTACATTGAAAACTAAAAAGTTTATCCCACTAGGACTATTTTTCTAACCTTACTTTTCTAAGGCAGCTATACTATATAGATGTCCGATCTTGACCAAATTTGGCAATATTATGGAGAAGCATTAAAAACTGGTAAATACGGAGTTTGGAGACGTTTGCATTGAAAACAAAAAAGTTTTTCCCACTAGAACTAGTTTTTCGACCGATTGTTCCTATGGCAGCTATTTGTTTTAGTCATCCGATCTGGTCGGTTCCGACAAATGTGCAGCGTATTTGTTCCAGAAAACTTCGTGTAAAGTTTGGTGGCGATAGCTTTAAAACTGATGGAGGAGATGGCATAGAAGCAGATGGACAAACGGACATTTCTAAATCAACTCAGCTCGTCATGCTGATCAAGAATATATACACTTTATGTGGTCGGAAATGCTGCCTTCTATGCGTTACAAACATCTGAACAATTGTAGGATACCCTCTGCAAGGGTATACAAATTAATCAATGGTTGATTTTGCATATCTTTTGGAATCAAAAAAGATACTAACTAAACCTCTGGTTGGTACAATAGATAGTTCCTTGTTTAAAGCTTGCTTATAAAGAATGTTTACTGTATTTTCATATTCATATTGAGCTGCGCACTCTTTAGACCTACTTATATCATAAATAATACTAAATCAATTGTGAAAGTTTGTAAATCAAATTTGATATATTCAAAAATCAGAGCAGGTCTCCCCGAACAGCTTTTGTTGAATTCCAGGTCATTTTAGGTTATTCAAAAGTCAGCTGAGCCTTTTTTTCTTACTTTTATTCAGTTTAATTGCTGAAGAAGAACTCAAACGCTCTGTGTTAAGCATGAAAAGGAAACATTTATGTTGCCTACTTATCGGAGTCAGAGTCACAGAGCATGCCAATGGACAAAGGAGTTGACACTTTACGATGCCCCACATATAGGCTCATTAAGGCAACTGTTGGCTTGGGCTGCCCACTTGGTACAATAATCTTTAACTTGTTGCCTTAAGTAAGGACGTTTTAAAAAAAAAAAACAACATTTTCGATCCTCTAGAGTTGCATCACTTGCATCAGGTCATTCCCAACAATTGAGAGAATTCAAGCAAACATTGTCAAATATCCACAATTTAAAGCTGAGCCAAAATTTGTTGCTTAAAACTTTTAATTCGTTTCATATGGTAAATGCTTTTTATATTTTGTGTTGGGTGGGGGGGAGGGTGAATAAAATTAGTTCATATTAAAAAAAGGGCACTGGCATTTCGAAAGTAAGACAAAAAAAAACAAAAAAAATCAGCAACGTCGACGGCGAAATAAAATTAAATTCAATTACAACTACAAAAGGCATATTTGGGGTTTTGTACGCCAGACGAAATGGTCATCAGCCGGTCGGCGAGTGATTCGAATGAATCTGGAATTCGGTTCTATCAGCTCTTAACAAGGACAATGTGCAATATTTTTCTTACCAAGCAAATGTGTTCGCTCGCTCGTATGGTTGGTGGTGGTGGGAGGAGGAAGGGGGGCCGTTTTCATTATGCATGTGGAACCCATAATCTCATCGTGCTCCGTGAGCATTAAACCTGCATGCAAATGGGCTGCGAGTTGAAGTTGATTTAGTAGCTGCAGACAGGCGGTCGGTCGCACGGTCCGTCGTTTGGTCGCCTGGTCGCCTGGTCGCCGGGTCGGGTTATTACAGCACGCACCCCTTAAATGTGGGGAATCGGGATAAAGATGTTTACAGACGGCGACGACATCCATGTGGATGGGAATGGGCCTGGGTGCGGGCCTGGGCATCACGTACGCCCAGTTACAGTTAAGTTACAGATTCAGTTGCCGGCTTACTTAGTTAATGTTGTTGTTGTTGTTGTTGCTGCTGCTGTTGTCACACGTTTTTATGGCCACTTGTGCAACATATGCTGCAAATTTTTCGGCTGCATTGACTAAGAGCACTTGTAGTAGTAGTAGTTGTAGAAGTTCTATTTCCTAGTGACATTCATAGGAAATTACTGTAAAACATGTGCCCCGCAGAACGCCCTGGCACAAGCAGTGAAAGAGATTTCCGTCAGCTTAAACGGGTTACGTGTCGCAGGGTTGGCCCGAAAGGCAGACAAACGTTAAGCAGAAGTCTTTAAAACCAAACCAAAAAAATAACAAAAAAGGGTTCTCCAAATTGGCAATTTAATAAAGCAGGCTAAAATGATTTCCAGAATTTAGTTAACTTTAAGCAGATAGTCTTCAATATGAAGGGTATTCAGGGAAATTCAAACGTTTGCCGAACTGATTTTTCCATATTATTTTGTGGAACTGATGAACCACAAACTGTGGTTAACAAAACACAACTCGACAACAATTCAAATCACAATGAAAAATAACAAAGTTTGGGTTGTGTTAAGCATCGGCCTGGACTTTTCGTAAATAATTTAGCCTCAAATTATTTGTTTTTTTTTTTTATTTTTCCTTTTGCATTGTTAATTTTTGCAAAAATTTAATTGTGTTTACCTTTTTGTTTATGGAGCAAATGGTGTGTGACCGAGCGAATGGCGCAATGTGCACATTTTTAATCATTTCCCATGGCCTTATCAAAGTTTATGTTAATATGCCCTATCGTGTTGTCAGGGTCGAACTGTTTAACATGCGGCCAGGCTCTTTTCATCCATGTATCAAAATCAGATTATATGCTAAAACTAAACATTTTTGCAGCTAATGCACAAATTTCATCTATACGCATTCGATTTTTGTATGCAAATCGTTTTTTTTTTTTTAAGTAAGCTTTTGCATTTATGCAAACACTTTTCATCAAAATTGTAGTTTGTTCATAGCCCGAGATCAAATTAAAGCGAGTTTTTCTACGCTGAGTTTGGCTGGGACCGGCAGTGCACCGATTCAGAATGGGTTGGACATAATCAAAATAAGTAAAAAAGTGGTTCAAGCTCGACTATAGTGTGCTCTGTACTCTGACTGCAGCAGCAGCTGAAAGCGTACATTCCTATTCTTTCATCTGAACTTTATAAATCCTTCGGAAGATTGATCGATCATTTTGATTATCATATATATCCCGAAGGCACAAAACTTCTAACTATAAAAGAGTTGGAGATATATTGTTTATTCCAAATTGTGGTGGCAAAAATGAAAAATAATCTTAATCTGCCTGCAAGACTATCATCTCTTAGATCTTCAAGTTCATTTGAACAGACAGATGGACAGACTAAGAGACATGGCTATATTTACTCGGCTGTTGACACTGATCGAAGATACGTATATATACTTTATGGTCTCGAAGAAGCTTTCTTCTGGCTGTTACCATGCTTAATGCATCGTCAGCCATGAAAATATCATAAAATTAAGGGAACAGTAAGTAAGTCAACAGAATTATCGTAAAGCCTTCTCAGTGACTCATGGCTGATCGCAATTGCAAAATCATTAATCGAAATTATCTAATAATTACTTAATGCTGTTTACATTAGAGTGCACTTTTTAAGGGCAACATAGAAATTTAGATAGGGTGCCCCCTTAACAGGTCCTTATTTGTATAACAGACAACTAAATTTCCGACTAACGAGAAAGTTAAGCTTACTTCGTCTGTGCCGAAGTTTTTATACCCTCGCTTAAATATTTTCAAAAAATACTCTTTTTTCCATTTTCCGACCGATCGTTCCTGTGGGTGCTATATGATATAGTCATCCGATTTGGCCAAAAATTTGTAAAATTATGCGAAAGCATGTGAAACAAACTACTACAAAATTGCAGGATGCTACCATTAAAAGCAAAAAAGTATTTCTAACTAAGACTGCTTTTCAGACCTATCTTTTGTATGGCAGCTATACTAAACAGTTGTCCGATTTTAATAAAACTTGGTAGAATTATAAAAAAACATTGAAAACCTACGATTACAAAGTTTGGAGACGTTTCCATTGAAAAGAAAAAAGTTTTTCACACTTAAACTAGTTTTCCGACCGATTGTTCCTATGGGAGCTATGAGATATAGTCATCCAATCCGGTTGGTTTCGACATATTAGTAGTGTGCAGCAAAAAGAAGACTCTGTGCAAAATTTCAGCTCGATAACTTTAAAACTGAGAGACTAGCTTGCGTAGAAACAGACAGACAGACGGACAGAGAACAATCGACTCAGCTTGTCACCCTGATCAAGACTATATATGGTTTATGGGGGGTCGGAAATTAATATTTCTATGCGTTGCAAACTTCTGGGTACAATTATAATACCCTTTGCAAGGGTATAAAAACGAACAAAATCAGTATGAAAAGGTGCGACGAGGCCAAACTACATTTTAATTTCAACCAAAATGCAAAACGAATGTCTCGCATTCTTGATTGGACGTTTTAGTTTCGGTTATGAAGTCAGGGAGAAAGTTAAGTAAGGGCTTTACTTTCAAGGCTGCAATCCTTTAAAGTTATAAATGAGGTTCGGTCCAGGGGTTCGTACCGATTCGAAAATCCAAGGTTCGGTTCGCGGACCGGTTCTTGGAACCCCTGAACCCAAGGTTTTGGCTCGAACCTTGGTTCGCTTGCGCCTAAACGAATAGTTTGACTTTTAATTTATTAATATGTAGAGAGATGACTTAGGAGTTTAGTTATTAACTTTTCAATTGAAGGTTGCCATTTGCTCTGCACACAAAAAATATGGATCAAACAAAATACACCTGTTCTTCAATTGCCAAACCCGAAATGGTCAACAGTGGGAGGCGTGTCCCTGGCTAGGTTAATTGCTTCTCGATCAGCATGAAACGAAGCGATGCTGAAAATCGAGTTACCTTTCATTGTCTACATTTGAGAGACATCTGGTTAAATCTGTTTAGTGCCATGTGCCATGTGTGTGTGCGTGTGTGTGTGTGTGTGTGTGTGCACTCTCGGAAACGGCAACTTATGAAGTTGTTTAAAAGTCCTTGACAGTGGGTAATTTGAAGCGAAATGGGCTTATTTCGAGCCATGACTAGACAGACCGGAGCCCGTTGCAGACAGGCCAACACTTTGGCTCTGGGCGAGTGAGTGAGTGTGCGAGTGTGTGTGTGTGTGTGTGTGTGTGTGGATACAAATGAACTCGTAAATGGAAAGTATTGCATTGTCCTGCTATTAAGTTATCAACAACGGCAGCCAGGCAGGCAGCGGCAGACACATATGTATGCCCAACCCATCCCCGTCTTGGGTCTGGGGCCAGCTGTCGCTGTGGCACGTTGCGGGCACTAAATATTGCCCCAGTCTTTGGTTTTTGGAATAATACTGCGACGCTGACGCTGACTCCGACTCTGACTCCGTCTCCCTGCCACCGACTCCGGGCACAAGCAATTTCATATTTTGTTACAATTTTCATGTTATGCCTTGTAAAAGGTGTTGTAGTTGCCTCATTTAATAGCACTCGTACGTTTTGGGGGCAAGTAGACAACAGCAACAGCAACAGCGCCCGCTGTCTCCTCTGTTGTCCTGCCCTGCCCTGCCATGCCCTGCCGCATGGTGAACATTTTTATTCAAATCATGCGTACGAGTGAGTGGCGAAAGGACGCTAAACCTTAAATTTAACAGACATACTTTATATGGAAGGACGCGAGTGTGTGTGTGTGTGTGTGTGTGTTGGCTTGGACATCCTTTTTTTGGTGCATGCTTGGAAGGGCCATAAATTATTAAGATTTGTAATAGGAGGTAAGCCACTTTACTTGAAGCCTAATTTCCAGTGCAAAACTTTCATACTTCGGTATGGAAATCGATTGTGGAATTATCGAAGTTTGCCACGCCTCCCCACCAAGAAATGTTTAATAACTCCAAAAATTGCAAAGTTATCGAGTTCATATAATCCTTTCCATAAAGATGGGAAGTAAATGGCACAGTGAAAAAAGTTTTTTAAAAACTTTCCTAATCTTTAGCCTACATGATGTTAATATGCTTACATTAATGTTAAAGCTCTGTTAATTTACATTGGAGAAGATTACCAAACCTTAATTCCCCTTAAATGAACTCAGGCAGGGTCAACTTTAGCCCATGTTCTCATTTTATAGCGTTTTATTATTTATAATATTTGATTGGGTTTTGCAACGAATAAACGATCTGAAAGAGTTTTTGACCTTTTCTTAAAAGCAAATTGAAGAAAATTCAATGAAACTCAATGAGTAATGGGAATAAAGAAGAGAAGAAAAGAAGAGAAAATTGTTGCAGCATTTTAAATATAAGTAAATATTAAGTAACTGATACACTTGACTCCATGGACTTATCTTTAGTCTGTAAAGCGATTTCTGAATCCCGACTAATAATTAAAACAACAAATTTGACACTTCAAATCAGCAAAATCATTATCTGCTTGTGTAGATGTAACAAATTCGAAATGTGCTTGATTTATGCCCTTGAACATCAAAGCATTTCTCAATTTGTACTCGAAATGGATGGTAGTTCTTTGTATTTCCAAAAGGAAATATTAATCAAAATCCATAGATTAAACAGGTAAAGCTGAAGGCCGTAATTCTTCCATCACTTCCTACGCAAAGTATAAGATCATTTTAACCTAACTAATTTTTCAGGCCCAAAGGGCCAAGCCAAGCTTTTCTCTTGGGTTGAGTGCTTCGGAATTTTTACAAAAGAGAAAGGGACCTACAGTTTAACGCCGTGTCCGAACGGCAAAGTATAAGAACCCTCTTAATGGCTACTTATTTTACAGCTAGAGCCAATAGCTGGTGAAGGTGAAAGAGAGAAAAACCACCTCTTCATTATATCTCTCGAGGCGGGATAGAATCCACAACCTCTTGCACAAAAGACAGACACACACACTACCCGCTGCACCATACCTGGCCACTTAACTTAGATCCTGTAAGGAATCTTAAACACAGATTTAAAAAATTAAGTATAGTTTCTGGGGGTTCTGTGGCTTTTAGATAACATTGTGATATTCTTTCGACTTGAGTTCACTGGGCTAGTCCTAGCTAGATAGGGTTGAATTGCCTAAACATTTTAAAGCTTTCTAAAAACTGATCTGCTAACCGTACACAGAGAAAAAAACGAAATAAAAAAATATTCATTGGATGAATTCCTGTATCCACTTGGGAAGGATATGTCTTAAATATCCCTTTAATCATCCAACGGAGCTGAAAATCATCCAAAGGATATGAAAACGGATCGTCCGTGGGATGATTTTTCAGCTCCGTTGGACGATTGAATGGATTTTTAACACATAGCTTTCCCAAATGGATCTTTTGTAAGTATATTTGTCACCTCACGTTCAAAAACGACTAAAAATTCAGAACAGGTTAAAAATCAATTCGATTGCTGATCGATTCCTTAAAAAATACCACAATTAACACAAGGTACAGTAGATTGAAGGTTGTTTTCTTTTTCTGTATGATTTTTTAGCTTACGCCAAATCTGTTTTCGAAAATGGTTCATCACGTCTACATTTTAGGTATTTCAAGCTTAATACTGCCTAAAACGCAAATTTTGAGGCTTTTAATGCATGCTTTGTGGGGATCCTATTATTTTAATTTGGCTTACTTTGATATTAACTTAAATTATTATGTCTTAGTTTCAAAATAGTCTATTCCAAAAAATTGTGCGATTTCTTTTATGGAAATATAACGTTATATTCATAGGTTTTCAATACAAATGATATTAATTTTGAAAAGCATTGTACAATTTTATGATTTTGATCGCATGCATTCAAAATGAAATATCTACTCTTTAAAAAATCACAGAAATGTCCCGACCACTTCATTTTAAAGCTAAGAACTAGAACTTTACAATAAAATCAAAAATAGCTCTCTTTGAAATATGGAATGTTAGACGAGCTCAGTGTGATTAGCCAATTAGACGAGCTGGCAATAATACCTCTCGAGAGATTAATTAAAAAAAATCTTTGTTATTAAATTTAACACATCTTTTTAGAAAACTTGAACTCAGTGCTTATTTGAATTAATTATCTCTGATTCCTTAATTTTTTTGTTAAAATCTGGTCACATTTCATTACTGTAAACGAACTTCAAGGTTTTAAAAGTGCATTAAAAACTAAGTGTTATGTAGAAATCATAACATTTCGTTCATGAAATGACACCACTGTTCACAGTTGAAAAAAAATCGGAATTATTCTACTTTTGTCAACGAATGGTCTTGATTTCGTTAGATTTTAAACGGATTTATATCCAAGCGCCGATTTGTCATCTTCTAAGTTTGTAAGTTTATGTGACAGTTAGCTCTATGTAGAAGATTAGAAATAGACTCTAAGTAGTGTTGTGAGATTTCTACTAAAATTTGTCTAATTGTCATTCAATAAAAACAAGAGCTGTTCGCATTACAAAAGTAGGCTAAAATATACTAAAACTTCAACAAAATTTTGCCTATCATTTAAATGTGCAATAAATCTTTGTATTATTATCCACATAAAATCATATATATCATCTTTAGTTTCAGTGAACAGTGATCTTGGCTAATTCCAGGCTCTGAAGGCAACCTGAGGCATCATGAAGTAAAGTGCAAACACACACGTCCCCTTGATCGCTTAGCTATTTTAAAAAGCAAACAGACAACTAAATCTTCTGGAGTTCTCACTTTCTATGTGCGATCGCCCACACTCACCGTATTTCGCTGCTCACCCTCCAATCGAGCCACATTCAGTTTATCTTCTTCAAAAAATTTCCAACTAACTGGCTGCGTTTGATGGGGCAAATTGTTTTTGAAATTAGATATTTGGCATTCGGTGTGTTCCGTCGACATCTGCCCACTGCACCGCCAATGCCAATGCTCGTAAAGTTTGTAAGTGACACCGACACTTCAGTACACACTCACTTTTGGCCGCACATCCCACACAGTGGCAACGCGATCGACGCGTAGACGACCTTCACAGAAACGACTTTTTATGGCACCAACACAACAACAGAAAAAAACAACAACAAAATTAACATTAAACAACAACAGCATCAACAGAAATATCTCGCGAAATTCTGAATTTCGATTTGTAGATTTGACAAAAGTATTTTGGAAATGTGAATGTGAATTGAACGGAATTCAGCAACTGGCCGACTACTCTTCATACTTTGATTGTCCGCTGCCCGTGTTGTACATGGACCGCACTCGTGCACGCCTGCACCACAACTGATGGCAGATTTACTTGGCCGGAATATTAACAAAAATTTCGCCAGAAGACCTTTCAGTCAGCCGGGCCAGGCGAGGCAGGCCAGGCCAGGCCAGGCCAGCCAGCCAGCCAGCCAGTGGCAGTAGGCGAGTGCGCTTCGTGTGGCCAAAAGCTTTTGCCGAAGAACTGGCAAAGTTTCACTCAAACTTCGTCGGGGCGTTCGCACTGGCTGTGCTGGGCTCGGGGTTGGTTTGTTTACGTTTGCCGTGCGGCAGGGCCAAAAAGCCGAGCGAAAGGCATGCAACACGTGGCCACGGGCAGGCGGCTTACAAGTGGTTGGCGGTTGGCCAATCTATGGCAAGGAGATTTTCGATGTCAATCGGAGGATAATGGTTCTGTGATTTGTTAAAAGGACAATTAAATACTTTGCCCGCTAATTGGTCAGATGGCAAGCAAAATCGTTTTAGGTAAAAGATTTCACAAATTTGAACACGAAGCTATATATAAATGATGTCTAAAGAAGAGGGAAATAGAAATCATTTCTTAGCTCAGGATATTCCGTTTTTGAGAAGGAAAGTAAAGCAATTAGCTGAGTTTTAAAATGTCTACAAAAGTTGAGGAAATTATCTTATAATCTTTAGGGTAATATTGCCCTTCAATCTTTCCAATCTTCTCCATTTGGCCAATCCTTGACTTCTTCCATATTTAGGAAGCGTTGCTCAAGGTGCAGATTTCTTATTTTGCCAGTAATTGGGCAAATTGCTATAAAATGTATCACATCTGGAACTGCTCCAAGGCTCCATTATTTGAATTGTGAATTTGTCGATCCCTTTGTTTGAGACGTGGCATTTCCATGGGAGCTGATGTCTTGCAGTGTATTTTCATTGTTAAAATAGTGTAAATTTTTTGTTTTATAGCTCATTCGGGTGTTGCTTTCCTTAGCCAGATTTCTATATGATTTGCTCGTTGTGTCTTACATTTTTTAGATATTTTCTTCATGCGACTTTCTCCATGAGTTGTGATCCGAGACACATCTAGTTCCCTGCCGATCTTTTCTTACTCTTGCAAAAACTGAAGCCTATTCTCCAGGAGATGCCTCGTTATAAGTTTTGGGAGCTGGCCATCTGGCTTGCTCATAACTCTTTGTGTGTACTTAAAGTGCAAGCGCAGTGTCTTCAAACATAATGGACCAAGCCTTATTTCGATAAACAAAGCATAGTTTGGCGTTTTCTTTGGTAGTGGTAGCATTTTTTAGAAATAATCGCTGTAGTTTTTCCACATTCTCAAACGAAATGTAGCCCCATATTTGAGCAAAGTAAAGCATTATCGCTTTGGACGTAGCCGTGAAGTATTTATATTTGACACTCTGAGCCTCTTGTGGCTTTCTGAGCAGTGACTTCCAGCAAGAGTTGATTGCCTTCATCCTAGCAAACATTTTGTGTAGTTTTTGATCACATTCGAGTCCTAAGGCTGATTAAAGTTGTCCCTCGTTTTCACATCGTAAATGATTGTCGGAAGAAAATGGTATCCTAGCCGAGAATCTTCTAGAAAAGTCGTTTTAAACCCGTTCTTCTGATCAGTTTCCAATCAGTTTCGAGTCATTTGAGAGTCTTTTCTTAGTCGTATTTCACCAAATCACATTTGGAGCATATTCATGAGTCATTTTCGAGTCTTAATTAGTCGCATATAATATGCATCTCCCTTGGATCATCAAAAGCAGTCGAAAAAGACTCATCAAGGTGATTTTTATGAAAATTATCCACCGAATGTTGAGTGGGATAGAGTCGCTTATGCATATTCTGCTCAATAACCACTTCAAGGTACTAATAGTGCGAAAAATTCGCCCGTACATAAACATTCGAATGCCAGTTTTTGCTTGTTGCTTAAGAAAAAACCATTTTATTAGATTTTCCAGTCACACACTACCAGCAGCACTACACCAGGCCACAAGGGAGCCAGCTCTATGAAAGATATTCAATTCAAGAAAGCAGAGAAAGAGGATGAAAGTGCGTTAGTTTGGACTGCCAATTCTTTAAGCGCATGTATCGAAATAGTATGATGTAATAGATTGGGCGACGTAAAAGATTACGGAACCTCCAACGGATATGATGTATAAAGACATAGAAATTGCTAAGATATTCGAAAGTTATTCTTACCATACTCAAGCTGTGCAAGCTCGACACAGACGCTTCATAGTCTGTTTGTGATTTAAAATCCAGGGATGGTTTCATTTGTAGACAGATGAAATCAAGGTAGAAAGTTACCATTTTTAATATCATCTTTGTTTCGACCAAAGTTGGAGTGCAGGAAATGTCTAGCTTTTAGTTATTCTTAATAAGTATCACAGGAGTTCAGCAGAAAGATAAGGAAAAAGTATGATTGAACAGCGAGGAAGTTCTTCTGCTGAACTCAGCCATTGGCTAAAGGAAGACGATTCACGTCTTAAAATTCGTCAAGGAACTGAACCGAACCGAACCGAACCGTTTTTATTTTTCCCTAATGACTCTTTGAATCAAATGAAACACTCAAATTACAAGTGAGCTGTTTCGCTTTGGTAGGTAAGACATATTGTAATTGCTTGGTAGTCCCTGCCACTGTGAAAATAGAATCTAAGAAGCCATGAAGCAGGTTTCGAACGTGATCACAAGACTTTATAAGTTAACAAACCATAGAAAACACTTAAAGCGTTACAGCCGCTTGCGAACAGATCTCCAATCCTTCTTCCGTTTGATAATAAAGATTACTCTATCAAACCACCCTAAACAGCTAATGAACCTTCCCCTTAAGCGTTCTCCGCAATTGTCATTAAAAATTCAATGTGAAAATGCAGCAACTAAACTAAGGTGAACTGCAGCGACAATGCTCCGAATGCTTGGATAATAAAATGAAAAGTTGATTAAAGTTTGGCCAAAAATGCGTAAATTATTCATTGTCTTTGTGTGTGTGTGTGTGTGTGAGCGAGTAATAAACCGCCGTTTCTGAGAGGGGGGGAAATGGAACAGTGCCTGTGTGTGTGTGTGTGTGTTTATAAATTAAAAGCGTGTTCATCTTTGGCCAAAGTTCATAATTTTTGCGCCTTTCATTAGGGCGATGCTCAAAGGCGAGGGCGCGGCAAAGGGACACACACATACGTGGGACTCCCCCCTTGGCCGGGTTTCTTCTAATTGTTCCAGCCAACAGCTGGTGCTGCTGCCACACACACACACACACACACATAGAGAAACAAACAGGGCGGGGGCGGTTCAGGGGGTCTGGAGGAGCATAGCTAAAGCTGGTCGCCACTTGTCTTTGTCTTTTGTTAACAGCTGCGGCCACTTTTTGCCAGCTGCGGCTTGTTGTTTCATAAATGTGGGCGTTTGGCTTCAGGCTTTTGTAGTGCCACACACACACACACACACACACCCACACACACTCGCATACACAAACGTACATTAATTGTTCCCTAGAGCTCTAACTGGGCTGTGCCTTTTATGCATTTATAATTTGTAATTTTCCAACTTGTCTTCAACTGGATTTGGCAGCAGCAAATAATGAGCTGGCAAAAGAAAAGGACTTTTAATTGGAGTCAAGTAAATTATCGACAAGCCCCAACCTGGCACTGACAATTCACACAAATGTCCGGGGCTCCGGACGCACGCACACACACACACACACACACACACACACGATGTTGTGGCTCCAAGAGTTGTGCAAACAATCATAAATAAAGCAAGCAATCAAACATACTGTTGAACACTGATTACCCTAATTTGTATGCCACAATTTGACACATAACAATTGACACTTAGTTACAATAGTAACAACCACACGCACACACACACACACACA